>CM032228.1:164512500-164717500 GCA_019009955.1 Riptortus pedestris
TGTGTATGTATATATATATATATATATATATATATATATATATATATATATATATATATATATATATATATGCCCTTCAATTCATTAATACATTATTAGTGAATTTTTTCTAAGAGTAATGAACAATTTTTTGGCAGAGAATATATTTTCAAATATATCAAGGTTTGATAGGTCAATTAAGCTATCTTACAACTCACTGATATATGAGTTCACATTACCCAGCTTTTCATTGAGTGTCAGTGGCTTTGATGCCATCTTCTCTCTTTTTTTACTGGTGTTTCTTTTATAATAAAACTGTTTAATAAACAATACCTGAGTTTGTGTTGCAATCATATGACTTCATGTTTGTTCAATATATCATCTTAACTAATTTATTACATGTTGACATTTTATTTCAAGTGTATTTAGGTTATTTCAGAGCTATTTAGACTTAAAACTATCATCTTTGTTTTTCAACAAATCTCATTAAGGCTACAGACTCACTGATTATTTTTCTTGTTTATTGTTGGAGTATAATGTTACATTGTGTATGCCCTTTTTCTAACTTTTTCTCTTATAGCCTAATAAATTATTATTGCTCACAATAATGTGTGATGTATATAAATATTCTCAAGAATAGTTTTAGACATCTACATTTTTTTTCTTTGAATGACCCTGTTGACAGTCTCATATTTTATCTGTGTACTGTCAGTTATGCTTCTTGCTTATCAGAGTTCAATAATGATTGTACTTTGATTGTAACATATACTGCTTTTACTAGACCTAATGAAATAATGCTTAATACATATAAGCAAAAATGATTATAGTTTTAATATATATTAGTTGACCTTTTAGAATAATAGTTTTCCCAATTTTCTTTATCCTTTTCCATGGAGCAGATGGGAAAGTCATATACGAAAAGGCTAAAGACTGCAATAGTAAGTAGTTTTATCTGACCCAAATGCTCAATCTTTTGCCTAGCTTATTTCACTGCCTCCTTTATGTGTAATATGTCTATGCACATATAAATGCATCTACATAGTTTCTCTGACTCATGAACAGTATACACTGGAAAAAAAATGCACATTTAAACTGTATTGCAATCATCTGTGTTACCACACTTTATTATTGTTCATTGTGAAGTCTTCTTTATTTTTCCCAGATTAAAAAAAATTATTGAACTCATGTAAAGATTTATATATAGTTTAAAACAGTCAGCCTAAATAATTAGAAAGCAACAGCATATTCCTTATCCTTCAGAGGGTTCCTTATACATGCAAATGCAAATGGCAGGGCTTGTTGGTGTATTGGTTATTCTCTAATGGCATAGACCTGAATGTAACCCACATCCTTAAGTTTTCTATTAAAGTGATGGAAAGACTAAGACTGTCATAATTACATGTAAGGTATGCTTAAAGAAGATTGCTCGTCTTGTTCACCTAACCCTTTGTAAACCGCAGTCCTGTATAGTAGGGTGGGATTTTCATGTCCCTGAGTTCATGAACATGCTTATATGTATGGTCTTGGTATTGTTTGAGAGGTCCGAGTATGTGTCTATTCAGTTCCGTCTTTTCTGTGTCAGTTCTTTTTACCCAAATTAACTTTGCAGCTTTCGTTTGGTTATACCTATAAGTTCTTCATATATTTCATGCAACAATTAGTGTGGGCATGCTGAATTATCCTTAGAGCAGGGCACCATTATTTTCCATCCCTATGGGTTATATCCTTTTCTATCTGAATTTACTATAATTAACATTATTAGTTTGACTTTTCTTTAATTACAACCCATTAAAACAGTAGTTATAATAACAAATCTTTCAGAAAAAAATTATAGGAATATAGGGGACACCTTTAATTAACATTTTTGTTACAGTTTCCAATTAATAGTGAATTAAGTTTGGGTATAAAAATTGTCATTATTCCTTTTTCTCTGAAATCATTTCAAATCATTAGTGCTGGGCACATAATGGTTAATTTGAGATACGGGTGCATGTGTTGTTTGTGTATGTGTGTGTGTGTCCCCTTAAGGGAAATCAGCTATTGAGGTTGTACTCATGACACAATTTTAGAAAAATCTCCTCAAATGTCCATTGATCCTACTTAGATGATGAAAATGTGGAACGTTCAAAACTCTCTTTCTAAACATATATATATATATATATATATATATATATATATATATATATATATATATATATATATATATATATATATATATATATATATATATATATATATATATATACATATATACATATATATAAATTTGTCAGTTAATGCTATAGCGGTCACAATTTTTGTTTAATTGTTACAAAATTCGATATTTAAATGTTTTATCTAAAAATAAAGGTTATGTTTGTTAACGGCTGAAATCTGACTGTGGGGAGGGGGGTTTAGAGGGTGAATTTCGAAAATCCATATATGTCAAAATATGTCCTCTGATGATCACAAGCATGTTATACCAGCACTCGGGAAATCTACTTAAATTACGCAGCTCCTGCATGATGGACTTTTTATTATTGTTATACTATAACAATATAATAAATAAATAATTATTTATTAATGACCTATTTTTTTCAATAAGGCAAATTGGGACGGGTTATCTACAGGTTATAACCCTTTCTAGCCAGGGAGGGACTAAGAAATTTATTTAATGAGTTTGTCACTAAATAAATTGCTATTGCCCAGGAGGCAATTTAACTTGCCTCTCTAAGCTTAAACTTCATTTTATAGTCTTGTAATTGTGTTATTTTGATAATGGTAACCACATTTACAATAAAAAATATTACAAATGAGTACATTCTTGAAATTTGTAATGTGTATTCAAATTTTGTTGTCCCTGTAATGCTTTCAACAAATGATACCACGGAATTACCCCGTTGAGTGGGGTATTTCATGAAAGTGTAAAGTTTTATAAATGTTTTTTTAAATAGGTTTTATTTATATTATATTAAATACATGAAAAAAATACAAATTAAACTCGAACCAATATTGTGTTTAAAAATATTTTTGTGCAACTAAGTATATGTTAATCAACTGAAAATAACTGAAGGGAATGGCTTTAGGGTGCAGAATTTTTCCACTCTCCCCTATATATATATATATATATATATATATATATATATATATATATATATATATATATATATATATATATACATACATACATATATACAGGGTGTGGCACAGAAACATGCTGATTTGTAACGGTCGCCTTGTCGTGAGTGGGGGGACATAGGCGAGTCCAATGTCATTGGAGAGGGGAAGTTTTGTTTCTTTCCTCTTCAGTCGGCATCATGCATTGGACGAAGCAGCAGCGTGCGTTTGCCTGCGAAGCTTACTTTTCTAACGGTCGTTCGTTCCACTCAACGTGTCTTCTGTACTCAGTTTAATATTCACTCTACAGGTCCGGTGCCTGGACGGCAACCAATTGTTTCGTGGGTGAACACATTCAGAGAGAGTGGAAGTGTAGCAAAAACCGGTTCAGGAGGTCATCAGACGGCCAGAACTCCAGAAAATATTGAAAGAGTGAGAGAGTCATTCATCCGATCTCCACAGCGTTCGGCGCGGAAACACGCAGCTGCTCTGGAGTTATCTGACCGCACTGTGAGACGAATTCTACACCAAGACCTTAATTTCCATCATAAAATGGCTGTAACGCAGGCGCTGAATGAAACCAATTTTAATGCCTGCCGAAATGCATGTGAAGCACTTGGTGAAAACCTGCCTCACGACACGCTCGTGTTTTTCAGTGATGAAGCTCACTTTCACATTTCTGGTTGTGTGAACAAACAAAACATGCGTTATTGGGGTGCTAACAACCCACGTCAACTTCATCAGAAGCCACTCCATTCTGAACGTGTAACTGTGTGGTGTGCAATATCAGGATTAGGTATAATTGGTCCTTACTTTTTTGAAGAAAACGAACGCACAGTTTCAGTGAATGCAGGGAGATGATTACAACATTTTTTCTCCCTAAACTGCAAGAAATGAGCATTGGTGATGTGTGGTTTCAACAAGATGGAGCCACGGCTCACACAGCCAAGTTCAATTGAACTTTTGAAAGAGAACTTCCCCAATCGACTGATCTCCTTGAGAGGCGATCTTCCTTTGCGTGCGCGCTTGCCTGATTTGACTCCATGCGATTTTTTCTTATGGGGTTACCTCAAATCTGTTGTCTTCAATGATCGCCCACGGACCCTAGTTCATCTAAAGGACAACATTCGGAAAGCCATCACTGACATACCAATTGATATGCTCGAAAGAGTTCATCAGAACTTCAAGAAACGCATAGCTCAGTGTATTGACAATGGAGGCCGCCACTTGTTCGATGTCATTTTTAAAAAAGTGTAATAAATAAATTCAGAGAATGTAAGATAATATGTAAAACGAATTAAAACGTTATCTCTAATATTTTTGTTTTTATTAACCTTTTAAATCAGCAAGTTTCTGTGCCGCACCCTGTGTGTGTGTATATATATATATATGATTACTCCATGTTAATCCATTTTTATTTATTTACTCTAGGAGGTCACAATTTTTGCTTGATCGTTATCATCAAATTCAATATTTAAATGTTTTATGTGAAAGTAAAGAACAAGTTTGTCACTGGTTGAAATCGGGCCAGGGGGAAGATGTGGGGAGGGGTGGAATTTCAAAAATTCAAAATATTTCTATTATTATACTTTCAATCAAGAAATTGTGTACTTTCGATAAAAAAATTGTAGAGGACCAATCTTATTGCAAATGTAATGTTTTATAAATGTTGATATATATTTTTGTCTGTCTTGAATATTAAATGACATATTGGCATTTTTTTTAGTTTTCAGCCTTCAGTTAACCCCACTCCTGCTCATGTCATTTTAACAATAAACTGTAATAGAATGAAGCACTTTATTCGTAGATTAAATACCAATTATTGTTTTCATTGATCTTTTACTTTGTGAATATGTGCAAATACATTGTGCGATGACATTAATTACGATTTTAAGTCATTACTTGAAAATGATTATTGATCCATTTCATAATCAATATTTAATTGTTTAATTCAAGACTAAATTACGTAGTCATTTATGGCTGAAATGCTCCAGGAATAGCAGGAATTTAGAGAAGGGGGTAATTTGAAAATTCAATATATATCCGTTAATAAGAGTTGAATCGAAAAATGTTGCAGAACCAATCTTGTTAAACTATTGATGCTCTACAATTGTTGTTCTATACTTTTTGTAACTCAAATGTAAAAGGAGCTATTTGTACTTTCTGGTTTCCAGCCTTCAGCATATCCCCACTTCTAGTCATCGTATTTTTTGATTAAAAATAGAAAATATATGGTGAGATGAGATTAAAAGTGTGTGATATCCTCACTTGGGAAATCTGCTTGTGAAAAGTGTACACATTCTCTGCATGACGGACAATTTAGATCTGAGATGATTATTTATTAGTAGCTTAGTATCTCTATGGCCCCTGTTTAGTATTGCAACACTCTATGATGATTGGACATACAGTGTAATACTAAAAAATATTTCATTTAGTGGTTGTTTATTGATCACATAAAAAAATATGTTCCAAACTGAAAAATATTTAAGACATTAAATTATTTTACACTTCATACTATTAATGTTTCTGAGAAATTCACTCTACATACATAATTCTACATATATTAACTTATGTTTTGCTTTTTTTTTTTCATATATATATATATATATATATAAGTCACTGTTTACCACTATCTAGAACTATCATGCATCTGTGAAATTTATAAATATACTTAACTCATATCAAGAAGAGGGTTGGTTCTGCCATTATATGTCGTACTGTTGTCAGATCTATTAGTAAAGTAATGATGGCTGATTGAGTGCTGAGTACAACTTTTGACAAACTTGAAAATGGTGCCCTCACATTGAAAGAACATGTCAGGTATACTCGACAATCAGTCAGTAATGATGGTTTACACTGATAGATTTGACAACAGTATACTTAACTAATATATATTGATGTGTTGAAAGTATATTGTGTTTGATTTAATCACTTTGCTAAATTGGTTTACACCATTCAGAAATTTTTACTTCTCACCATGAATCACATTATGAAATTGAGCTATAGTAAATTTAAAATTTTGTATGCATAAAAATGGATTTTATTATTTCTTTTTAACTCTACATCAGTTCTAGAATTGTTATTATTTTACAAATGACATATGTTTCTTGTAATTCTCTTATAAATGGAAAACAAGCTTACATTGCTTTCTTTCTTTTCTTTTCCTTTTAGTTTTTGGTGAAATTTTTTGATGTTAAAAAACAAGTCATTTTTTTTGGCCAGTTGTAATATTTTTTATCCTTTTTTTTCTCATGGAACAGGTGATCAGATCATTTGTGAAAAACCCAAAGACAGCAATAGTAAGTAATCATAAGAAAAAGAGCTTTTTCACTTGGCTTCTGCCTCAGATACAACCATGAGGTCAACATAAAATTTTCTGCCAGTAAAATTAATTTTTGCAGTTTTTGATATTTTTATTAAATAATTTCAAATATTTTATTTTGAAATTTAAGAAAGTGGTGCAGTACAATGTGCTCATTTAGTATAGAAGCATTCCATAGGCATTTGGCTTTTTTAATAGGGATAGGACAGTGCTCTAGCCTTTGTAATGAGAACTCTGAAAGTCAAATATAGTTCTGTGACTTTACTTCCATTAACATAACACAAATTGATCAAATAGGAAGTTTATTTTACCTTATTTAGTTTAATTAATTATTCATCACATATTTTTTGTCATTTCATATTTATAATTTGTTCTATGTGTCAATTTTTACAAAGACATCAATAAGTCAATTGTGTTACGTTTGTACATACTTATAATTATTTCAATTTCATTTTGAAATGCATAGGTATTTATTTGTCCTTAACACTGTCAAAACATGTTTCATCTCGTTCACACTGACTATTTAGTCTTCTTCATTCTCTTCCGTACTTATTGTTCTTGCTTTCATTACTTATTGCTTTATTTAAATAATTGTTAAGACCTATGTCAAAGATGCTACCTACCCACAACATTTAAGCTAAAATTGCATAAACTTAGACATTATTTTAGTCGCAATAGTCATTTTGTAGCCCTAAATATCTTGTGCTCTTGCCTTTAGAATGCTTAGTATAGTCTTTATGAAATACTGAGTTGGTTTAGTTTTATAACTTTAAACTTTTCATAAACTTCCAGTCCTGAAAACTAAATTCTAGAGTAATGATTTAGGATAGTTATTTTATTTACCAATGCTCTTCAATTCATATAAATATTTAAATAAATACTTAAAATATGACTCATATATAATGTATAATATTTTAGGATTATTTAAAAGGTTTTACAGCCATTAAAATAAATGAATTATGTAGGAAAATAATAACAATAAATTATTTACAATATCTTTACAAATTGGAATCAGTCAGAGTTTTTGCCACTGGTTTTTTTTATTTATTTGCATCCACTTTATGCTGCTTTGGCTAATTGGGACGGGTTATTACAGGGAACCACCCTTTTCTGGCCAGGGTGAGACTAAGGAATTTATTTAATGTGTCCGTCACCAAATAAATTTCTACTGCCAAGGGCAGGAATCGAACCCTCCACTCTAGGTTTACCATATTAGATTAAGACCAACGCCTTAACTCACACGGCCAACCTGAGCCTCTCTGCCACTGGTATTTCAACAAACAGACTTGTGCCTAAAAATACTGTCAAAAACACTAAATATTTAAATTTACCTGAAGAGATAATTTGGTAATCACAAAAAATTGATATTATTAGATACTGCCAGGAAAATTACTGAATACCCAGTAAAGTAACCCTTTATGCCAGTCGGAAAAATATTCCTGTGGTAAAAAGTTTTCCAGAAAACTGGGTCATATAAACCCACCTATAATAATAACACTTTTCATATAAATGATAACAAAAAAAAATTAATCTTTTGGGCAATTTTTTTTATTTAAGAGACATTGGAGAATTGGGTGTTTGTTTAATAGTTCCAAAATTATAATTGAATCTCTAAGTTCAAAATTTTAATAATTATACTTCTAAATTTTGTGAATTACTATGAGTCTTTTTTTCTCTTCAATTGTATGTTCCTTTAAGCACCATTCTCACTATCATAAAGCAGACAAGGAATTCTACTTCATACCTTTAATTAAAGGAATTTATTTACCATTATAAATGTTGTAAAGCATGAGCATCCCATCATATGGGGGGGGATGAGTCAACTTTCATCATTTCAAAATTAAATGAGAAATTTATTAGTCAAGTAACCTAAAAAAAATTATATATTTAATGTACTGGCGTGGTTGAATATAAAAAAGAAAAAATATGATATGTGTATTATTTTTATAATACAGCATAAAGCCTTTTGTAACTTATAAATCTATTTTAACAAGACATGTTATTATTAAGTCATTACATGAAGAGTTTTATTTATAAAGACTTGAAATTGTACCGCCAATATTTAGTAATTCTTGCATGGGATAATAGAAAGGCTAAACGAGTAGAGGATAGAATGATGACCACTACATCTGTCTCACTCCCAATGTTATATAATTTTTTTCTTGAAAATATTATTAGTTTTAAAATTATTTTAAGGTAAAATTGGTCAATTAATCCACAGATATTTTAGGACTATATGATTCTTTTATAAATACAATTTCATACATCCTGGATATTTGGCTGTATTATATTCCCAAATTCAGTGTGTACTAAATGAGTGCACTCATTTTTAATATATTTCTATAGTTTGTTAATACATACAAGTTCTAGTCAGTAAGTTAGTTTTATCCAAAATTTCATACTTCAGAGGCTTGACCTGCATACCTGCTTCTTAATGCTTGAAGTGCATACAAATATTTATCATTGTATATGACCTACAGCCTCATTCAGCTTCTTTTATTATTTGTCTCTTTCTTTTTATTTAATTTTTATATTCCACTTTACTTATTATTTATTCTTTTATATTTTTTTTCTTGCTTTTGAATAGTAATTTGCTTTTTTTAAGAAATCACTTTGGTGTAACATAAAATTGGATTTACAAATTCTATAATGGTGTTGGGCAATTACTCAAGTAAATATAAATGAATAAGGAGTAAATTATTCATAGACCTTGAATGATGAGTGATCACTCTTAAATTGTTTAGCCATGAGCAATTTAATTCATCGCTCATTTAATCAACATTAGTAAAGGTTAAAGAAATGTTTGTTTTTTTAAAATTAAAATACAATATTAATTAATTAAAACACAATATTTTAACTAGGCCTCGCAGTGAGCGAATGATGAGTGAATTATTCATTGGTAACAATTTAAGAGTGATCACTCATTACTGATGGTCTATGAACCACCCCTTATTCATCTATATTTATTCGAGTAATTGACCAACTCTGTTCTATATAGTCAAATAATGATAACAAAATAATAAAATAATTATATGATGAAATGATTAAGACCACATGGAGATGATGTACAATATATTGTTCCCATACTTTATATTTTTTTTTGTTCTTTTATCCTGTTTACAGTTGCACCAATGTTTTTCACATACGTTGCTAGCCATTAGTTGGAATAAAACAATACTATTTCCACATATATTATTCTCTAATTTTAGTGTATGAACATCAAACTTTGCCCATTAATTATTTTTATTTTATTTTACAGGAGATGATGGCATGAAAGTCATTAAATCTGAAGGCGAAACCAAAGCTGTAGCACCTTCATCGGCACTTGCAGAAGAAGCTGTCGATCAACTACAAGCAAGTGAAAAATTAATAGCAGGTGAGATATTAATAATATTGTTGCCTTTTGAGTATTTTTCCTATTCAAAAAATGTAAGGCAAATAGGAGAACTACTTGGTACAAATATTCAAAGTAAAAAACCTCATACAAACATTTTTTATTATTAAAAAGAATGATAGTCTCATGCTGAAATGTTTCCTTTCTAAATATTTTGAATAACATGTAGTTTAAATTTTGTATTGGTAACTTTAACAAACCCAGTGAAACCAATTATTTCAATTGCTAATTAAAATATTAATTTCAATTGCAAAACTATATTATTTCGTACTGCTTATACAGAGAGAGAGAGAAAGAGAGAGTGAGGGGCGGGGCTTACATCAAAATATAAATTTGTCAACATTTCATTTATTGGTTTATATGTAGTAATTCCATAACTTTTAATTGCACCATCACCCCTCTATATTTTTTATGGGAATATAATATAATTTTTAATAGATTTTTGGATTCAAATTCTTAAGTGTGTTTGGAAAATATTAGGCATGCCGATATATACTATCTTCATTATATGTAGAATGCAAATGAAATAATTTCTCATCAGTTATTATTTTTGCATCAGTACAGACCACCATCTGATGAAGCTGGTTGTAAGATCGGGTAAATATTGTGAAAGCATACATGTCACTCCTGGAGACTCAAACTTGGAGTGAATTCACAGAGAATGATTTTTAAACAACAAAGTTTTAGTCGTGGGAGCAAAGGTTATATAAAAAATAATGATAGTGGAAACATAAGAAAAAAATATTAGGATACAAGAGGCATAAAAGTAAGAGACATATTAGAATTAAATTACTAAAACTAAATAAAAAAAAAAATATCTCGGGAAAACAAACTAAGAACAGAAGACAAAATTTTATTGTGGGTGAGAAATACCCTAAACAGGAGGAACTCCCCAATGGCTGATTTTGCAAAGAAGAACATAGCTTGACTAATGCCCTGAAGCATAACAAGATCACCAACTTATAAATCAAGAGCAGTACCCGAGTATTCTGAGCAAACATGCATTGAAGATGGGGCATCCTCTTGAGAGGATTCTTATCATTTGAGTAAAGAGAGATGAAATATGACAGCTGTTAATGAAGTATAAACTGTGGTAGAAGAAACAAATGATTATGGTAATGTAGAATCAATAGAGTATGCAAGAGAAACTGAAGCCTCGGACAAAAATGATACTGAAACTAATGAAGGAACACTATATACATGTGTTATGATTGAAAATATAGTATTCACAAGTAATAAGACATTGGTAATTTCATAAAAAAAATTACAGAGGTAATGGATGACAAGGTGATTGTTGTGCTTGATGACACATTAAATAGAGAATTTCTAGAAGTAGCCCTGTAGACTGATGACAATATAGTTGATAATGAAAGGTATTGGTAGTGTTCTTTGAGAAACTTTCCCACAAATAAAAATGTGTAAATACATTTGGTTGCTAAGTTCACTGTGAGCCCTCATTGTGACCAATATAATTATAACTTAATTATGATGGCCAATGATAGAATTGTAATTTTTAATTTGTCTCTTGTTACTATTGATTATTCAGAAATTTTATTTAATTAAAAAAAAGAAGTGTTTTTCAATATATATCGCATTATATTAACTCACACAGAACTAGTGTTAGGCCACGATCTGATGTAATTGTTTTTACATTGGTAAATTAAACCTATAACAGTTAATAAGTATCAATTAATAGCTACTTCTTTCAGAACTTAATGAAACTTGGGAGGAAAAGTTAAAGCGCACAGAAGAAATCAGATTGCAGAGAGAAGCAGTTTTCGCTGAAATGGGCGTTGCTGTCAAAGAAGATGGAGATACTGTTGGTGTATTCTCTCCAAAAAAGGTATTTACAGACTAGATTTCACTTTATCCCTCACTGAAATCCTGCAATTGGCGGAACTCTGTACCTTAATTAACCCAAACACCATTCAGATAAAAAAAAACTATAGAAGATTACAGTAATATCCTTTTGAAGGAACTGATATGAGGGTTACCTAAATCCAAAAACTAAAATATTCAATTTCCTCTTTGTTTTTTTTTTACTAACATGTGCGTAAAAAAAATTTGTTCCCTGAAAGGAATGTTACTCTCTAGTGTGACTGAATCAGATGTGCGGGGGGGGGGGGGTGAATTTCAAAAATATTATACATTGGATCAAAAAATAGAACAGAACCAAGCTTATTGTAAATGCAATTTCCTATAAATGTTCTTAATCAATAACTATGTAAGTAAGCTTCTATATTGTAACCCACTTTTCTTGAAGCTTAAATACCAAATATTGTTTACTTTGAACTTTTACTGGGTGAGATATTTGAAATGCTTTTTATGAGATTATTTAAGGTTTTAAACTACATGATTTCTTTTTTTTTTTTTTTTTTTTTTTTTTTTTTTTTTTTTTTTTATCAACACCACATTCAACATTTAACCATTCCATGAAAAACTTAAGATTATATTTGGTAATGGCTAAAATCAGCCTTGAGGGAGGGAGGTTATAAGAGGGAATAATTCAAAATATCTTGGCTACTATGAGTCGGATCGAAAAATTGTATATAACCAATCCTGTTGAAATTTTAATATTCAAAAACTACTGTTTATAAAACTCTGGGCTCGAATACTTGTAATTTTTTTATTTCAGCTTTTTGTCACTTCCACTTCTACTCACAAGATTTTCATTTTAAGTACCTTGTCACTGAACATCAAAAGTCCAACTAACATTTTTTAATTCCTATTTAATAGGGTTCTTTCTGTGGGAGAAATAGAGAATACATGGTGAGATGAGATCATCAGTGTATATCAACATCATATTCCAGTGCATGGGAATTTGTTTATATTTTGTTTAGACGGCAAAATTGCATACAACAAAACTTAATCCAACTATAAAAGTAAACAATGTTTGTTATTTGCATGTTTGCTGAAAAACAATATCACAATTTTTCATTTCTGGCCTGTCTTACAACCCCCACTGTATGTCTTTAAGTATAGCTTAAACTTTAAGTTGGGTTACTGGCTATATTATACCTACTTTCACCAAATTCGGCTCGGATGTTTAGCCATGAAAAAAGGACAAACATTCACTCTGACACCAAAACCCAAAATTGCTTAAATGGTTTTAATACCATGTAAAATTGAAAAGTAATGTGAAATTTTTGAGAAAAGAATTCAGTGTACAGACAGAGGTTACAATTTTATATAGATGTTAGATATATAGATATAGATATGTTGGTACAGTATAAGTGATTGTTATAATTTGATATATAACAGTGTCATTAACTTTCATTAAAATAAATTGAACATAAGTTGATAATTGTAATGCTAGGTCACCTGTGCAATTGGATGCCATTTATAACATTGATGACAACGTGATATATACTGATTTTTACTGTCAGTTCCAACTTCCTAACATCAACTCATTGAAATACAAAAATAATAATCAGGGGCCTTGAAAATAGTCTAAATTGATATCAAACAAATTATTATCCTTATGCTATACCTATTCCTGAAAAACTGAAATTAAATTTTCTTCTATGGTAGTTAAATGAGTTGAATTAATTTTGTTAATTTATTAAGGCATGTTTTTTAATTGTGCTTATTTTTTTATTACAGACTCCCCATTTGGTGAACCTTAATGAAGACCCTCTGATGTCTGAATGTCTTTTGTACTATATTAAGGATGGTCTTACTCGTGTTGGTAGTGGTGAAGCAAATGTTCCACAAGACATTCAGCTTATTGGATCCCATATTTTGGGCGAACATTGTATTTTTGAGAATAGAGATGGAGTAGTCACTTTGAAACCATTCCCTGGAGCTGATACATATGTCAATGGGCGGCAAGTCTTTGAACCAGTTACATTAAAAATAGGATCAAGAGTCATTCTTGGAAAAAACCACGTCTTCCGATTTAACCACCCTGCTCAAGGTAATTAAAAATAAAATAACTGTTAGTGTGTATTCCTAATTAGCTTTCATGAAATATTGAATACTCTAGAAATAGTTTATTTGATTAGTTCTTTGTGCTTGTTGTAATTAGAGATTTTCTGAAGACAGATGAAGGTACTTGATGATTACAAATTAAAGTTTCTATGTCAGGGATTTGTTAAGAGCAAGGATCATTTAGGCTAATGGTGTTATCGAATCCATCATAAATTGAGCTGTAAACCTCAGTACATTAAAAGCTCTTGGGTTGGTAATTTGAGCTGCTGAACCCACTCAATTCCACATATAAATTGTGAGAGTGAGTGGAAGAGATACTTTTCATTCTCCTACAAAATGCCAGTAACCACTTTTTTGAAATACATACCACAGTGCATTGTAATGTCCATAGTCTTATTTTTCGAAGTTAAGTATAAGTTTCTATTCTTTAACTGTGGAAGATTCATTGAGGACTGATTATACTTATCCATTAAGGTTATATTGAGATACGTTTTTAGTCTGCTGTTTGCACCGAGCCTGTGGCAGTCCCTCGTCTCCTTGCTTTTTTAAACTGTTTTACTATACAGCACTCCCTTTGGATATTAAAATAAATGCTATAAAGATAATTTTAACTAGGTTTAAGATAATTATGGTCTACAAGTCATTTATTTATAAATACATAATCAATGAAAGTTGAGAATGAGGGATATTAAAATCTACTAGAGTGTACAAAAATAGTTTCAATGGTATGAAATTTGTTATATATATATATATATATATATATATATATATACAAAATTATTTTGAAATGGAAGCATAATAAAGTGAATAAATATGTTTAATATACTGTTGTCGTACTTGTCGGTGGAGACCGTCGTCACCGACAGGTATGACAACAGTGTCATTTATATTGGCGGTTCTAACCCTTTATTTGAATTACCATGTTTAATATAGTTTGGTGGAATCACTAAACTATAATTATAAAAATATATTCTTTCATGAGTAATAGTTGTTCATTTAATTCTAGCTCGTGAACAAAGAGAAAAATATATTAATAATGAACTGAAAGAAGATAAGCCTGAAGGTAAATATTCTTTTTTATTTTTAATTAGATGAGTAAGTTTAGTTAATTAGGCATTTATTCCAAATGTTATGTTTTTCGGATAGAAGATGCTGTTGTTTTTTTTTTAGATTCCCTTTAAGAGAAATCAACCATTTTGGTTGTACTCATGATATGAATTTTAAAAATGTATTCAAATACCCATCAATTCTGCCCACGAGATGATGAAAATGAGGACTATTAAAAACTATGTCTATTTATATATATATATATATATATATATATATATATATATATATATATATATATATCAGGTAAGAAAAAACGCCTCGTTCCTTCACTATTCTTTATTCGTTGTGACAGAGCGCTTTCAGAGCATACGCTCCATCATCAGTGCCCTGCTCTTCACAATGATGTGACAGGAACCAAGGATTCCCTGTGACCTGTGTGTGTGGAGTCACAGGGAATCCTTGGTTCCTGTCACATCATTGTGAAGAGCAGGGCACTGATGATGGAGCGTATGCTCTGAAAGCGCTCACAACGAATAAAGAATAGTGAAGGAACAAGGCGTTTTTTCTTACCTGAGATAATAATTTCTTCACCATCCAGCACCTCAAAAATGGATATATATATATATATATATATATATATATATATATATATACACTCTAGCAGTTGTTTGATTGTTACCAAACTCGATATTTAAACATTTTATGCAAAATTGAAGATCAAGTTCGTTAATGGCTGAAATCAGACTCGTGGAAATGTGTAGGGGTTAGAGAGAATTTGGAAAAATCTATCTTATTCTACACAGAGTCGATTAATTGTATTAAACCAATCTTATTGCAAATTTAATTTTCATTAAATGTTGGGTTATACACATTTTGTGTCTATTTTGATTATTAACCAAGGTATTTGTTATTTTTTTAGCTTTCAGTAAACCCTCACTCCTACTCAATCAAATTTAGTTTTACTTATGTTAGCAACAAATTTAAGAAAAAGAGCATAACAAAATTAGGATATTTGATTAGTTTGAATACATGCTTAGGTCAGTGGTATGAAACAGTTTATTTTAGTCTCTCGTAACTTTCCTTGTTTCCAATCATAACTATCAAAAGAAGTCCATCCTAAGCGAAATCAGCTAAAACACCTGTCCAGATAGAAGAAAAAAAGAAATATATATTTAAAATATGGATTTAATTAAATGGGTATAGTTTTACTTAGTTGCTATGTGTGTGTGTAATTTTATGTTTTTTTTTGCTCAACAGCCAGAAGTGTTTGTCAGATTATGTGTTTTAATCTACTTTTGAACCTTAAGTCATTGTTATATATTTGTGTAAATAAAAATAAAGAAATATAAGTGACTTATATTGTTACTGTATTATGTGTTAAAGAGCTTATTTAAAATGTGTGAAATGTTTACAGTTATAGATAAATGTTCTCCAGCTGAAACACCTAACAATGCTGAAATTGTTGATTGGGATTTTGCCCAAATTGAACTTCTGGAAAAACAAGGAATTGACTTAAAACAGGAAATGAATAAGAGACTAATGGCACTAGAGGAGCAGTATCGAAAGGAAAAGGAAGATGCCGACCAAAAATTTGAAGAGCAACGGAAAGTGAGTTCTTAGTAATAATTAATTAATTAATAATGTTATACAAACATTTTGGAGTCATTTAATTATCTAAGAACATATATATATATATATATATATATATACACACACACACACACACACACACACACACACACACACACATTCATTCATCTTGAAGATATAACGCTTTTCAAATGTGTGGTACAATGAACCAGCAATTAGCAAACAATGTGCATCATAGTGTATAGAGTCACAGTTTGTGAGCCATTTCAGGTTATCATTATGATTTATATATGTACACACCTTCTAATATTTCATAACCTGTTTAGTGGGATTTAATTTCTGGTTAATATACTTTTACATGCACTTGCCAGCTACTTTTTAAGACTGTCTCCCTCCATTCTGACTTTGAAGTAAAAACTAATTTCAAAATTCATTCATCTAGATTTTTTGATACATAATTTTTGCTATTTATTAATGCCCACTTTTGTACTACTAATCTAATCAGGACAGTTTATCTACAGGTTACCGCCCTTTTCTAGCCTGGGTGAACTAAGAGTTTTATTTCATGAGTTTATCACTAAATAAATTCCTATTTTCCAGATGAAAATAGAACTCAATACTAGATTTACCAAGTGAAATTAAGACCTCAATGCCTTAACTCACGTGGCTAACAAATTTTATATAACATTTGACCTCAACTTTGTTAAATTATTTTTTTTAAGTAACAATATTTATTTTTTTGAGCACACAGTAGAAATTACAACAGTTTAGGCTTCCTCTTTCCTATCATTGTAATATTGTGCCATTGTTATAAAAAATTATAGAGCTACTGAAAATTCTGCTAGTATGAGATACATTCAAATAGAACTATGTATATTCCCATAAATAATTAAATGTTGATTTTGAATGGTTTCTTGCGCATAAGAATATATTTCATTATATAGAGTGAATCATTTGTTTTTGTAAAATGTTTTAATCTATTATACACATTATTATTCATAAATATTATCAATTTTACTCTTTTTAGACTTATGAAGCTAGAATAGATGCTCTTCAAAAACAAGTCGAAGAACAGAGCATGACAATGTCAATGTACAGTTCTTATACTCCTGAAGACCCTGAAGAAGACATTTTTGGTAAGTAATATTTTCTTATGTTATTTAATATTTCAAATAATAAATTACTTTTTCCTAAATAAATAAAAAAAAATTCAATAAATTAATGATGCTAAACAAGTGAACATACTGGATTAGAGCAATTAGTTTAATCCTATTTAATCCTTTTTAATTGTTCACAATAATATTTCATTGTATATGATCATTTCCAATGTTAGCTTTATTGTTTACCATATTTATTTTGACAATATCAAATTATTGAAAATTATCTAAACCTTTTTATACAGTCAACCCACTATTTGATGCTGCATGCAACTGGACGGATAGAGAATTTCAACTGGCAAGTTGGGCTTTCAGAAAATGGAAATACCATCAATTCACCTCACTAAGGGATGATTTATGGGGAAATGCTATATTCTTGAAAGAAGCAAATGCTATATCTGTTGAGTTGAAAAAGAAAGTATGTTTTACCCTTATATAATCTATAGCATAAAGCATTAGAGAGCATAACAAACTTTTTAAATTATTTTCATACTTAATCGTCCTACATCTTTCTTAAAAAAAATGTTGTTTTTTTTTTTTTTAAGGTGCAGTTTCAATTTACTCTTTTAACAGAGACTTTATATTCCCCTCTCCCTCCCGATCTTATTCCTACTGACTTTGATGATGATATTAATAGACCTTATCCAAGAACTATTGTGGCTGTTGAAGTTTTGGATACTAAAAATGGTGCTACTCATTATTGGTCACTGGAAAAACTGAGGTTTGCTAATTTTCAATTATATATTAAATAAATTTGAATGCTTTCACAACCATTAACACAATTTGAGTTCAGAGCGAACAATTTTTGGTTATTTTGTAATGAATAAACAGTTTGTAAGCTCTTAACATTCTGCCAATGTGTTAGTGTAGGCCTTATTTTAGAACTAGCCACCAGTCAATATTTAGCACTTATTTTGTATTACTTTACTTATTATACTAAACAAATAATAATACATGCATTCTCCATAAGTGAGTAGTTAAAACAAATGTTGTTACCATTGTTATAGATAACCCAATACATACTATATAGATATTTTTGTTTTCATTATCTTTGAAGTATGTTGTTTTATTTTGAAAGCATTTCTTTTGTTTTCTTTCTTTTTTATTAACTATTTGCATTATTATTTTTTAATTGAAGGCACAGTCTTCTATTCTCATGAAAAGTTTATTAAAGTGCAATCAATGGTTTAATAAATTTAACCAACATAAAATAAAATTGGGCCAATTACAAATTACTTGACTAAACCATAAAGTTTTGTTTGGGGATTTCAGTAGAGTTTTTTAGATGACTGATTATAAAGATGATATTGTGAAGAGTATGAGCATAGTAGTCTGAGTCCATTCTCTTAAATGCTACTAATTATAAGTTTTATTTCTTTAATCTCATTAGTAGCTGTATATCTCCTCGGTAGCCTCAGAGATAAGTTTATATGAAATAAAGGGGAAAAAATACTGATAATTATTATATATTTTTATTGTTACATATCCAAATTACAGTACACTTATTTTAAATTAACCTAAACAAGATCAGAAATTCATGATAAAATTAAATTATTATTTAGTAATTAAAATTCTTACTTTAAATTACAGTATTATCTGAATTTTATTTTATCGCCCTGGCCAACCTAATATTTTAAGCTCCTCAAGAACATTCAGAACTCTCTGCATGGTTATTCAGAGATCCTCCTCTGGCTTTGAGCCTTCAAGCTTTTCAGGAAATAAGTGATTAAATTTGATTTATGATTGTTTTAGATTTTTGTAATTTTGTAAAACAGAATCCCATCCTTCAATAAGAGCAGGTATTGGCTTTCAATGTTTGATGGATGTAGCAAACAGTGTTTAAGGCATCTTTTTATCTTTATACCCTACTAGCTCAAATACCCGGCTTCGCTCGGGAATTCATTTGAGGCTGAATGGTGATGGTATATTTTTGGCAAGGCTTTATTTTGCACAATATTTTGGCATTTACCCGTCCCAGTGTTTAGGGGTAACACCCGTCGTTTTGGGGATTTGTTAATAATCAAATTAATTTTTTATGTAAGACTTCACTGTCCTGCATTTTGTCATATTTCCCGTTTCCTGCACATTATGCATAGATTTGAATTATTAAGGAGAAAATATTGACATACATTTGAATTAATTTTTTCAGGTGAGGTACCTGGTAGTTCATATTGAAAAGAAGTGTTGAGCAAATTTCTCTAAATAACAAAATAAACAACTTTTGTTATGTGCATATTGGCCGAAACCCCAATAGGAAATAACTATTATTAATTTCAGGCCTCCCTTATTACCCCCACTCCTGCCCGTCCCTAGAAATGTTAGTATGGCTTATTATAAGGAAGGCGTTAGTGCTAATACACATACTGAGTGTTTTATTTAGTTCGGTTGAGTTAAAATTGTTGTCTCCCGCTATAATTTTTAGCGTATAACGCCTTTATACTTCGGTATACGATGATAGTGTATATAAAAAAAAATTTCTCTAAATAACAAAATAAACAACTTTTATTATGTGCATATTTGCCGAAAATGCATTAGGAAACGAAATATCACTATTATTATTTCCAGGTCTTCCTTATAACCCCCACTCCTGCCCATCCCTAGAAATGTTAGTATAGCTTATTATAATGAAGGCGTTAGTACTAATTCACATACCGAGTTTGGTTTAATTCGGTTGAGTCTTTAGTGCCAAATAAAATTATGGACTTCCGCTATAGTTTATAGCGTATAACTCATTTATGCTTCCATATACGGCAAACGTGCATATGACAAAAGTTACTCTAAATAACAAAATAAACAACTTTTATTATGTGCATATTTGCTGAAAAAGCAATAGGAAACGAAATATCCCTATTTTTAATTTCAAGCCTCCCTTATAACCCCCACTCCTGCCCGTCCCTAGAAATGTTAGTATGGCTTATTATAAGGAAATCGTTAGTATTAATTCACATAGCGAGTTGGGTTTAGTTCGGTTGAGTCTTTTGTGCCAAATAAAATTGTGGACTCCCGCTATAGTTTTTAGCATATAACTCATTTATACTTCCGTATACGGCAAAAGTGCATATAACAAAAGTTACTCTAAATTACAAAATAAACAACTTTTGTTATGTGCATATTTGCTGAAAGAGCAATAGGAAACGAAATATCGCTATTTTTAATTTCAGACCTCCCTCATAACCCCCACTCCTGTTTGTCTTAGAGAATATTAATATAGCCTAAAGTCTAAGTTGGGCTAGTAGTAATATACATACCAAGTTTCATAAAATTCGGTTCAGCCGTTTATGCGTGAAAAGGTAACAAACAAACAAACAATCAGACACGAAAGAAACAAAATGTAGTTATGGTGTCTATGACATGTGAAACGAAAAGTTATCGTGAAATTTCGCGAAAAAAATCAATGTACAGACAGAGGTTACAATTTTATATATATATAGATAAGTGTGATTCCCCTATGTCAGGAAAATGTGCTGGTCAATTCAGTGTAGAAATCTGTATATCTGTTGGGTGGGGCTCGACCTACATACAATCATCAAAGTTGTCCATAATGAATGGAGTAGTTGGGTTGCCAGCTTCCAGAAGAACGTTCTATATGTACTTGATTGTGTTTGTCAGATATAGATTCTGTATATTATAGGTATGGATGTTGATTCCATTCCTCACCATAAGGTACGTTTTTAAAAGGTTGAATAACACTTGTCCAAATGGTCTCAATGGAAAGCCTTGTGCTTTGGTCCCTGTCATATGATTACCAAAACCCAAATAGCCACTTATTTGTTGATTAAACAGCCTGCAATTGGTCATTTCAAGAATGGCTGTTTGGGAGTCAACAATAATAACTTCAATTCCCAATGATACACCCTGCTTTAATAGAGACATAATTTAGTTTATTTCATCACATAAAAACATAAACCCTAATACTAGGTCATTTTATCTAAAGAAATGTAATAATGTGACTAATTTATATCTATATAGTTAGTTACATCATTACATGACTTTAGGTCAAATTACCTGGCATCAGAGTTCTCATTTAATGAAAACCTCCCAATACCTACAGAAGAAGTTGTGGGCACTAAATTATGATTTCTAATGCAGGGAGTATTAGTGTGAAATTCAGTTTTATTTTTTTTTTTTGTTTTTTTTTTTGGTTGATTATGTAAATGTATATAATTCAATGTATATTCATGTATATAATTATGTATTTAGATAACCAGGCTAAGGCTACTAATACATCTAATTAGAATAAAGTCCTTCAGATTAAATAAAATGCTCTTCTAGATAATTTAACCCTCATGCCTCCCCTTCCAAACATTATCTGGACTGTCTACTTTAATAATTTTAGATTATGAACAGATTTAAAATGTTTCTTTTATGATTTGAGAAAATTATAATTAGTAAATTAAACAGTTCAGATTTCTTATAATTATATGTGTCATAAAAAAAGGATATAAAATTACATTCAAAAACTAAATGACATATTGTAATAAAGATATTCTCTTAATACAAAAATGTGTATAATTCTATCTTACAACAATTTACATAAAATTAGTATAAAAGTTTTTAACTTCTGAGACCCAATACCTATTTTTTAACAGTATGTTTGGGATACAATAATGCCTAGTTTATTTTTTGAATTCTACATTAAGTCAAGTTTATTAATCGTAAATGTATTATTATTTGTTTTCAACAGGTAATATTTCAGGACTATTAAGTAATTCTGAAACTTATTATGAATTTTAGTTGTCTTTTGTTTTTTTTTTTTTTGTTTTTTGAGCATAAGATATATTAATTAATACCTAACTCAATAATTTTTGTTAAGAGTTTGAACTCACTTCAATATAGTAAGTCAGTGCGAATAGTATTAACTTAATGTCAGTTTATTGACATATAACATGTATATATATCGGGGTTTTCGATGGCTTAGATTTGATTTTATGTTGGTTTAGAAACCGGTTGGAACTTATGAGGCATATATACAATGAGGAACCCTCTAGTCCTGTAACACCAGAACAGAGAATGGAGGACTTTTTCCAATGCCTCAATCAGCCGTTTGCTCTTGCCAATCTTTTGCCTTCGAGGTTGGTGACGGCCATAACCTTATACATATTTTCCTCCTTATACATATTTGTTTCTGTCCTCCATTTAATCTGTTTCCATCTTGTTCTTCTATTATTTTGTTTTATTTTTATCGCGCTTCAAATGCGGCATGAAAGCTTCATGTATAAATTTATTTCAGTTATGCACACCGACTTCAGTGCACATCATTACAGTTCTATCTCATTATTTAGCATTTATAGTTTTTTAGCAATTGCTTGCTATGATTAAATTATCATGTTACTTTAAAGAATTGGAGTTCAGTTTAGAAATTGAATTTTACCATTTATTTCTTAATTTTTTTTTTTATTTTTTTTTTTGTGAATGACTTGTGCTTTAACATATTTCAAGAATTTCTTTGGTTTAATTTTGCATTAATTTGCAGTTGTTTCTAAATAAGTAAAATATATTATATATTCAAATATGGATAATCTAAATTATAATAATTTTTGTGAGTTCCTGCTACAATTTCTTTCTTATAAAAATAAATTTATTTTTCAACTACATTGGAATGTTGTCTTCACAAATTTATAAAATTTAATAATTCTTATAGTATTATAAAATGCAATATAACGAAATTGTCTAGATGCCCAATGGACAATTTTTAATTTCTTTTTGGAGGGGTGGATGCAAATTCATTACTTCACAGTCATATTCAATATTCCTTCTATCTGTAATAGATAAAAATGAGGTTCCACTTATACGATACTTATTTTTAATGGGATCACAAACTTTTTAATGTTTTATATTTTTGGAAAAAAAAATATTATAAACTTCAGAAGTAATCTTGGTTTTTGCCCATAAAAATCATCAAAACAAAGCTAATTAAATAATTACAGTTGTTTTATTTTATTCATTCAATTTGTCTTTTTTTTTTTTTTTTTTCATTGTACTATTTCACATATTATTGATGGACAGTTTTATCTTACAACAGTCATGCATACGTTTTACCCTAAATTCTTTCTTGTTTGCGGGCTCGAAGAAGTACACTTTGTTGATGTACAATTTAAAAAAGTAATAAAAGTTTTAAAAAAATCAATGGAATTTTTTTACTGTTTATTATATTATTATATAAGTATACAATAGTATACATATTGGAACTCTTCATTATTTATTGTTTTCTTTTTATTAAACCAACAACAATCATGAGAATTTATTATACAAAGAAATTCTTGAAAAATGGTGCATGAAAAATTAGACCATTATGTATATAAAAACATTATCTTAAGCTTATGAATAATTTTAAATTGAAATTCAATATAACATTGCAAAAGGGAAAATAAGGGATTGGAATTTTTAAGAGTTAAAATAAATAAGGGTTGAAATTGACTCTGATTAAAAGAGAAACTTGATTATGTTTATTATTACTAAAGCTTTTAAACATTTTTAAACAATCTAATTATTAAATAGTGATTCATGTTTCTTATACTGCTTAGGATTTTCCCCTAAATGGAGTGGTTTAATTGATTTTTTAAAAATCTTATTAAACTAATAAATTTCTTGCTCATATAAAATTATGAAAATAAAAAAAGTTTTAAATGATCTTATGTCAGTATAAAAATGAGAGTTTATATTCTAAATATTAAACATTTATTACAGTAAACAGAATTATGGCTATTGTTCTTCCAAAATAAAAAAAAAGTTTTGATATATATATATATATATATATATATATATATATATATATATATATATATATATATATATATATATATTAATATTTCCTTAGGTTATTTAAATATTACAAGATATCAAAGAATCATCCTAACAAAAACAAAAAATTGAATGGGTTTATTATTCTTCAATAGGTGCACAATAATTCCCATAATAATTCTACTGGTCATTTCTAAATACTTTCTTCTAATAATTATGTTTTCATTGAAAAACAGGCATATCACTTATATTATCTTGTACTAATATGTTGAAAACTATTGCTTGGTGTGACCAAACAACTGTAGATTGTCTTTTTTACTTCATTAAATAGTTAATTGTAAAATTTTGGAATTACATATATTCAAACATACTTGCTTGGAGTTAATATTTGCAGTCATAGTTTATTGACTATTATTGGCAACTGATATTATTTATTTGGTTTTAAATATTTTAATAAAGTGTTCTGAAATGATTCATTGGTGTTTGTTGCACTTAAAATTTTGGTACTGTTCATATACCTACTAGCACACGAGGAAAGATTTATTAGCCAGTGTTGAAAAACTAAAACAGGGCTCGCGTACTCCTCATTCAAAAGGCCCTTAATGAGTTTTTATTATATATTTAATTAAATATGGCTCTTTAACCACTTTCCAAAATGGTTAAGAAATGAGTTGGATTACAAAAAAGCAACAGCATTGAAGATCTAAAGGGATTCTGTAATACCTAATGAATTAAACTTGATACCCTTTTATTCTATTTTAGAGGGTAGGTAATGTTCTTAGCCACTATAAATGAGGTGCTTGGTTCAAAACCAAACATAAATATTATTTAGTTGTATAATTACTGGGCTTTGAGATTGGACTTGTCCATTCCTCTGGTCCCCAATCCACAATGTGTGGCAGTTGAGTGAGTAGCTCAGTATTTGAAGAAATAGTTATTTTTCATCTGAAATGCCACCATAATTCAGCAGTGAACTCTAACTATTTGACCTCCCACCAAAGCCATGTGACAGGTCTTGTTGGACTATAAAACAAAAGTTAATAGAAGAACTATTCAGTAGTTTTATCTAAAAAGTGAGATTCATTTATTTTAGAAAATTGTATTGATTATTTTGGCATGGGGTAGTGAAATATGAATAGCAAATTTTAAAATAACTACTCTTGAATTGTATTAGATTGTTGAGAGATAAATGAAAATATTTAGGCATGATTATATCTTGGGTTTTCAGATATTGAAAGTTTCCTGATATTAAATACAAAAGTTTATTTACTAGCTTTCTGATGCCTCAACATGTTTTTTCAAATATATACCCACATTTGCTGGTGAATAAATGAGTAGTGGTTAGCACTTTAACAGTGTCGTTCATCAGATACAATTCGAAAACATGTATGTCTTGACCAAGATTAAGAAATGCTTCAAGATAATCAATGAAGGATTGAATTAGCAATGAAAATTGTTTAATTTTCACGCAATTTCAATAAAGAAGTCAGTTTCAAACTCAGCTGGAAGAAATAAATCAGATTCCTAAGAATAAGACCAGATTTAGTCACAGGCCTGGATTTATGGTAAGGTCAACTGTAGCCCCAGAAGCCAATGAATATGGGTATATATATACAATACTTCAAACAACAGATACAACCTCCTATTTCTGTTTAATATTTCCAAGGAGGCTTTGCGATTTGACTAGTAATATTTTGACCAAAAACATCAAGAAATTAACAATATCTGAAGACATTGATATCCATGACATTGAACTGTGATAGTCTCCATGAACATCCGTAGGCATGTTTCTTACTGCCCTGCTGTAGAATTTTTGAGCTTTAAACATTTTTTAATATTAATGCATTTTCATGAATATATTCATACAATAAGTAAATAATCAAATGACTGTGATATTCAATAGTAAAAGTTAATATCATGAAGCCTATATGCAGTAATGGTCCACTCCTTTTCTCTTTGAATATTTTGAGATTCTGGGACCTAAAGGTAATAAATACTGTTTTAAACTATTCTGTCTAAAAATAAAATGACAAGTAAAAAGTGTGTTCCACTCTCAAACTTATTCTTAATATTCTTGTACACAACCATATGATACTGACCAATCCATTTCTGCATATAGCCATTTATTTCCTTTATTTAATTTGTATACCCCTTTAGTTGGACAATAGAGTACAACTCATAATTAATAATAGCTTGTGTTCAATAGTGTATAACTCATAACTAATAGTAGCTTGTAAAAATGTTTAATACTGTTTTAGGAAAATTCTTTTTGTAAATAATGATTTTTTTTTCCTTTTCAGGCAAAGACTTGAACTTATGAGGGAAATGTATCATAACGAAGCTGAATTGTCACCTACCTCACCTGATTATAATATTGAATCACTTACAAGGGGTGACCCATTTTATGATAGATTTCCTTGGTTCAGGAAGGTCGGGAGGTAATACATTTTAATTTCTGATTACTATTATTAATTATTTATGCACTATTTTTAATAGGAAAACATTACAATAACTGTGCTTAGACACAACCTGTCTTCAATGGCAAATGTCTGAATATTATGATCTACCTGATATTTCTAACAACTTAATCATGATTTGTTTCCTCTATCCTTCCACACCCTTCACCGAAAATATTCATTATTGATGTTTAAAACTTTGTTTTTCAGGGCTTTTGTCTATCTTAGTAACTTACTTTGCCCAGTACCTTTAATACACAAAGTTGCTATAGTCAATGAAAAAGGAGACGTCAAAGGCTATCTTCGCATTGCTGTTCAAGCAATACTTGGTAAGTTTTTGTTGCTTAATATAAGGCATCAGATTTATATTTACACAAGAGTAAAGAAAGCATCTAAAAGGATGCTTTATCCCTTTATTCTTGAATGAACATTATTTTACATTGAAGAAATAATTATTCTTTTAACAAGTGTCATTATCCTTCGATCTTTATAACAGTATTATGCATATCATTTTAGCAGATTTCCCTTCAGGGAAATCAACTATTGAGTACTCATGACGCGATTTTACTGGGAATTCTCAAACTTTGACTTTACAGTCCAGGGAACTTGTAATCTTTGACTTAACAGTACTGGAAACTCTCAAACTTTGACTTTACAGTCCAGGGAGCTCGTAACCTTTGACTTTACAGTACTGGGAACTCTCAAATTTTGACGTTACAGTCCAGGGAACTCGCAACCTTTGACTTTACAGTCCGGGGAACTTACAACCTTTGACTTAACAGTACTGGGAACTCTCAAACTTTGACTTTACAGTCCAGGGAGCTCGTAACCTTTGACTTTACAGTACTGGGAACTCTCAAATTTTGACGTTACAGTCCAGGGAACTCGCAACCTTTGACTTTACAGTCCGGGGAACTTGCAACCTTTGACTTAACAGTACTGGGAACTCTCAAACTTTGACTTTACTGTCCAAGGAACTCACAACCTTTGACTTTACAGTACTGGGAACTCTCAAACTTTGACGTTACAGTCCAGGGAACTTGCAACCTTTGACTTTACAGTTCAGCGCTCTAACCACTTAGGCATGTTGACTCCCGGTGTTACCAACTCAGAAGTAAATATATTGTTTGTTTGTTCATTTTTTAGATGATGAAGTTTCTGATCATTCAAGTGGGGTAAGACAGTCTGCACGCATTACATTTAATGATGAGCAGTTGCTTCAAGATCCTCCTCGAGGAAAGAAAGCTATCACCGAGAGGGTAGTGGAGGGTCAAATGGATAAACCCGATGGTATGTACTCTATATTTTTTAGTTGCAATTAGAGTATCAATAGCCATTTTCTTTTACATTTATTTATTTTATAAATCTGTAAAAATAAGCTCCTGTACCAGTCAGTGATTTCTTTCACTATGCTAAATTTGTTATTATTATTTAGATTTTTATTCTCAGATTGTTGGATGGGGCCCACCCCCAATTATAATCACCTGTGGTTATAATTGTTGTTAATATGATTGATGTTTTTTTAGGTATGAGTCCATTTGTACTTACAATAATAGCCATATTTGTGACTCTGGTTGAATGTTAGCCTAAACATAATATTATTCCTAAAATATATTTAAAATTTAAATAGTAGGCACACATTACTTTATAATTTTGTTGGCAATATTTTCTCACTTAAGAGGATGTTCATAATTATTACAGCTCTTCACTTCTAAAAGAGTGAGTTAATTAATCATTGAATAAAAATCTAAAAAATCAAAAACATTCACACATACATAAATATTGTAATAAACTTATTTAAGTTTCATTGGTTTTTATTGGATTTAAAGATTTTAATATTTATACATTAACTTTTTCATAGATATTGAAGATGGTGACAGTGGGAAAGGTGAAAGTTGTGGGGATGTGGAGGAACGAGAAGAAGAACCCCCTGCGCATTTACCCCTCGGATCTGACTTTACTTTTAGGGTTACTGTTCTTCAAGCTGTTGGAATTCCTACTGAATACTCAGACATTTTTTGCCAGTTTAAGTGAGTTTAACTTTAAAAAATGTTTTATTTTTGCAATCATTATATTAATAAGTTGATATTGACTTAATCATCATATAATTTTTATACTATCCAATTTATGGATTATCAAAGATCTTTATCTGTTTTAAGTACATACCAAATGTATTTCCATACAGTAAATAAATAAGTTTAATACAGTAAGTCTTGCTGATTGATGAGGTGATATATTCAATAAAAGCACCAGTACCACACAAATATTTATGACATTTAGCAATGAGGCTGAGACTGGGGTAGGCCCTTGTGGCAAAGAGTTCAGGGAGGATTTTTTTGTCTTGGTAACTCAGGGCTGCACTTTTCATTGACTACGTGAACTAAAAATGGTTTCTAGTGAAAATATAATGATTAGACTAACATAAGTACTGAAAAATCCCTTCATTTGCATTGCACATCAATCATGTTTTTTTCTGTAAAGGTCCTCTTGTTATATGTGTAATATATATAACGGCTATTGGAGAAGTATCTATAAATTTATTTTAAAATACCTGTGAAATAAATATTGTTCCCATATAATGCATTAGATAAGCATTAGTGTAAAATATGTCAAAATATGTGATTCATCCTGGCAATCTTTTATAATATATAATAATTATGAGAAGGCCACTGGAAGTTGGACGTAATAATTTTAAAATTTGTACTACAAAGTAACAATTAATACTAAAAATATTTTAACGACTATTTATTATTTTCATTTTTTCTACAAAATTAATATTAGCAATGATATTGGCAAAAATAGGTATTGACTTCCAAACTAACTCCGACCCCTGCCTGTGATAATAGAGTGTAAATTCAAACATATTGACAACCACAGAATGATGTAACATTAGCTTAAAAATGTTTTATCATGTTTTTATGGTAATATCATTCCATTGCAGTTCTATATATAGTATCTCAAATATTATCAGAGCTACTTTTATTTTTGTGTTTTTGGCCTTCTGCAAACCACTGTTTTAGCCTTTTAACTTCATATCCAACTTAACTTAACCATAAAATCTCATATCCAATTTAAAAGCTGTCATGTTTACTTATGATTCTTACTAATGGAGGCATTGAAAATAGAATGTGAGCTATCTTCTGTGAATCATTCCACTATATGGGAACCTGCTTTGTTAGCTTACGCATGTTTTGGCCTTTTTACATCAAACGGATGTTTAAAAGTTTACGTTCACGTCTTAAACAACCACTGAAGATCAAATATTATAAATATATATATTTTTTTTTATTTTATTTTTTTTATTACATTTTGCCATCCTAATTATAAAACCTTAATGTTTCCAATAGAGTTATGAGTATTGTATTTAAGGTGATTATGTGATATTTGTGTTTTTATTAATGATATAATTCTTTAACAACTAAAAATACTGAGAGGAATATATAAGTAGCATTCGAGAATTTTTCTATGTTTATTTATTTATTTCTATGTGAATTTATTTCTACTTTATGTTTTCATAATCATTAAGAATAAAATTCTCTTGTGATTTCAGCTTCTTACATCGTCATGATGAAGCCTTTTCAACTGAACCTGTTAAAAACACTGGCAAGGGACAGCCTCTCGGATTTTATCATGTTCAAAATGTAAGTTATTTAAGCATTTATTTCTTAATATTATGATTCCAATGATTGTATACACCGCATTTCTTAATTCAAAATATTTTATAGTTATTTAAAAGTTTTTAGTGAGCAGGTACATTAGTTTGACAACTCAAACAATCTGTTTGAGGGATAGATTGTGAAACAGTGATGTTAGATTTATCTTATTTAATTAAACTTACAGATTACAGTGACTGTTACTAAATCTTTTCTGGATTACCTGAAGGCTCAGCCAATTGTTTTTGAAGTATTTGGTCATTACCAACAACATCCTCTACATAAGGATTCAAAACAAGAAGGGAACAATGGGTTGGTTTTTTTTTTCTTTCTTTATTCCAGTTGATTCCATATTAAAATATCATTTTTCATGGACTTTATAATGTACTTTCCATTTTTTAGTCTTCGACAGCCTCCAAAGCGAATGCTACCCCCATCTATACCAATTAGCCAGCCTGTTAGGTCACCTAAATTTGGAGAATTACCTTTACCATGTACATCACATGTCCATGCCAAATACGACATTCTTGTTTGGTTTGAAATTTGTGAACTTGGTAAATATTCATTTGCAATTTCAATATTTATTTTTTATTTATTTTGGGTTAATATATTAAGAATTTTTTATTTCTTGTAGCACCAAATGGTGAATATGTTCCATCGGTTGTTGAACACAGTGATGATTTACCTTGCCGAGGTCTTTTCTTATTACACCAAGGAATTCAAAGACGAATAAGGATCACGATTGTTCATGAAATGGCTCCTGAATTGAAGTGGAAAGAAGTCAAAGAGCTTGTTGTTGGTAAGTTTTATATATATATATATATATATATATATATATATATATATATATATAAAGGAAGAATGATCATTCAGTGTAAGAATTTATTATGTCAGAGCACTAGCTCACTTAGAGAAAGAGTTTATATAGTTTTTAAGGGGCACTGGAGTGTGCCCTTTAAGTCTGTAACAATGGCCTTTTTAGTTTACTTTGCTCTTAGATTTGAACACTTCCCACTGTTAAGTTTTAATTAAGGATTATATATTTGTTATCGTTACTAAATGACTTAAATAACAGTTCAGAGAGGACCTGTACACATTTTTATTTAGCACAAATGTTGCCCACACCAGGATCAACTTCATAATCTTGTTCATTTTGTTGTTTACTCCTTTCATGAGTTTTAAGCCTTATTAATAATTGAGCAGTTGGTGTGTACAAGTATATAATATTTTATAAATAAGCTTATTACATTATTATATCAACATCTCAGATGTATGACTCATCCCAGATTCAAATCTAAAACTTGAATCCCTGGAGATATATCAATTTTTAATAGCTTTGGTTTCTGCATAAAGTAAACATTAATTTAAAAATTTGATATGAGCACCACATGACTTCCTTTTGCTCCTCCTAAATTAGATAAACAAAATGTTTTGCTGCACATCATTTAAAATCATTTCATTTGAAAGTGATATACAATACATCTGTTCCAATGTATCAGATTAAACAATTTCAAAGACCTTTATAATATAAACATAAAAGGTATTATTCAAATCTTCTACATATCTTATAGATACAGAGAAATTTGCAATTTGTTTTTTTTTTTTCACTTCACTTAGTCGATTTCAATAAAGAGTGGGGGCTCACAACAATGTTACTACACTCCTAATTGTGGAATTTCTTTGTATTTGTTATTGAGTTATGTGAGAAATTGTAGTCAAAATTGGTTCAATGACGAGAAAGGATAATGCCCTTAAAATTTGGACACCAAATTTTTCTCAATTACTCTACTTTGTTTCCTTTGTGCAAGAGAGTAAAAAATAATAATAATTTTCTGCATGGTAGATGGAAAGGTCGCTTATTAATGTCAAATTTTAATGATAGTTTTACTACATATAATATGGTCCACAAAATTAAGGTACATTTGAAATTAAAAAAAATTAATATCTAATATTTGATATTCATAAATTCATATATTTTATATGTTTCACAGGGTAAAATTACTTATATAAACGTCCAACTCTCATTTAAGCTGACCTTCTAGTTACAGTTCAATTTTAATATTTGCTTTATAAATAAATTAACAAAACTTGATATGATAAAAATGAGGTTGAAAATTGTTATCCATAAGTAGTAAACAAAGCGGATTAGTTGTTGAGAATTGACTAGAAACCTATAAAACTAACACTTGTCGGGAATGTGTTTTTATTGTTAGGTGTTTCCCCTTGGCTGAAGATAAATAGGCACTTGGAACCTCCAGGAATAAAAGAACTTGAATGTTTTTCTTTCAACTGAGCTGATCCCCTGCAATTCATTTCCTTACTATTATATTCAAATAAATACACAATTGAATATTTAAGTGACTGGCCTTTCAAAATAAAATTAAATATTTTACATTTTATTTAAAACAATTATATTATTTACAGGCAGAATAAGGACAACCCCAGAACCAGAAGAAGAGGACAATGATAGCTGTGTTCTATCGCTTGGCCTGTTTCCTGGAGAGGTAGTTCAACTTCCGGAAGATGACAGGTGTATGTTCCGATTTGAAGCTGCATGGGACAGCTCTCTCCATAACTCACCCCTATTAAACAGGGTATCCAGTGGGGAACAGATATTTATGACCATATCGGCATACCTTGAGGTGATATTATTAGGCTAGATCTTTACTGCATGAATCATTGAATTTTATTGTTAAAGAATAAATTTGTTAATTAAAGCATAAGGGGTGCAAAAAAAAAAAAAAAAAAAAAAAAGGAAATACTTTGAGCTAAATCATTTTTCAACTCAAAGAAGTAAGAGTTCAAGACTATAAATTTACATGCTCTCCATAAAATAATGAAAATTTCAATATCTTATGGAACTTTGCTTATTATTTTATCTTAATTATTTGTATTTCCTAAGCCATATTTCTGGTCTGTTTTTTCTCCAATATAAAATACTCCAAATAAAGGGTTAGAACCGCCAATATAAATGATACTATTGTCATACCTCTCGGTGGAGACCGTCGTCATTGGCTGATGGTTGAGTACCGCTGGCAAGCGCTTTCGATGCGATGGCATCATCTTCAAGCCTGTTGATAGTTGTACTGAGTTGCTTGTCCGTCAGTCAGTGGGTTTTATGCTCTGTTCGCCGTATTAGTTGTTTACGTTTAGTCCAGATCTGTTTACTTACCATTAAGATCTGTCAAACGAGGGATGTTGATGTTCAGGTAAATTGTTTTCGTGTGGTGGGTTGTTTACGTTTTAAATCGAGATCTGTTTACTTACCACTCAGATCTGTCAACGGGTTGTGTTAGTGTTCAGGTAAATTGTTATGTGTGGTGGGTTGTTAACGTTTTATTAGATCTGTTTACTTACCATTCAGAACTGTCAAACGAGGTGCGTTTAAACTAGTGTTCAGGTAAATTGTTATCGTGTAGTGGGTCATTGTCCTCATCCGTATGGGTGTTTACGTTTCTAGTGTTAATGTGTGTGGTGGTCTGGTGTAATACATATGATATGTAGATACGGGTATAATGTAATATTTGTGTCATTGTTATTATACATTAAAAATTATGTATCATAGAAAAATGAATAAATAAATGATTAAATACTATATGGAACTACCTGCGTCGTCGCTTTACCTGTTGGTAATCCTGCGTGAGTCCGTCCGTTGGCGTCTTCCGTTTATTATTCCTTTTAAAAAGTTGTAGTGGTCTGAAGATCGTGTCCGAGCTAGTGTTGAGCTGTTCATTGATGATGTCTCCGTTGAATGTCTGTTGTTTGTATATCTCCATATTCTCTAGTATGTCCAATCGTCGGCCTTTCGTTTGTCGGTGTAGAAGTTTCATGCTGTCGGCTATACTCGTCGGGTCGTGGCAATGGTCGTTCAGGTGGTTGGCGAAATTGGAATCTCGTTTGTTAAGTCTGAACGAGCAGATATGATCGGTGTATCGCGTTTTCAATCTCCTTCCAGTTTGTCCAATGTATGTGTTGTTACAGCTGCATGTGAGTTTATATACTCCGTTCATATTGAAGATGTCCTTGTTCTCGATGTCATTTGTGAGCTTCTGTAGTAGGTTGTTGTTGGTTCTGAACGTAGTGTGAAGTCCTTCTTTCCGAAGTGCGTTTGTGATTTTATATGTATCAGGACCCGTGTATGTGATTGCCTGGCGTTTGGTGATTGGTTCAGCCGAAGTGCTCGCGTCTTGCTTGGCGTTACTAGTTATTTTCTTGAGTAACTTATCGATCGTGTGTCGTTTGTAGCCGTTATTGTAGGCTATTTCGTGTATTGTATTCAACTCCTTGTCATAGTTTTCCTTTGAGAGCGGAAGGGTGTATAGTCTGTGTAGCATGTGGCGAAATGCAGCTAGTTTGTGTTGAGTTGGATGGTTTGAAGTGGCGTGTATTGTTGTATCCGTGGATGTAGGTTTTCTATATATGCCGTACTCCAATCTGTCAGTTTTCCTGGTAATCGTGAGATCAAGGAAGTTTAGTGTTCCTTCGTTTTCAGTCTCCATGGTGTAGCGTATGTTGGGACTTTCAAAATCCCGTTGATGTCATCTGTTTCCACGATGCAAAAGGTGTCATCTACGAATCTGAAATATCTTGTGATTTGATGTTTCTCCATGAGTTTTTCTATGTGCGTATCTACAACCCACCACACGAAAACAATTTACCTGAACATCAACATCCCTCGTTTGACAGATCTTAATGGTAAGTAAACAGATCTGGACTAAACGTAAACAACTAATACGGCGAACAGAGCATAAAACCCACTGACTGACGGACAACCAACTCAGTACAAATATCAAAAGGCTTGAAGATGATGCCATCGCATCGAAAGCGCTTGCCAGCGGTACTCAACCATCAGCCAATGACGACGGTCTCCACCGAGAGGTATGACAATAAAATACTCCTATTACAAAATTAAAAACTTCAATAATCACCAGATTTTTTTTTTTGGTAATGTTAGTTTTATCTAAATTCTTTTCTCGTCATAAACAAACTTAACATCCTCATTTGCATATTCAATTGTTGGAAAATATGCTAATGCTATAAGATTACAACTAAACTATATTTTGTTCATGCCCTGGACCTACATGGGTTGTTGAGCATATTTTTATATCTTATTAGTTTCATATGTTTTTAACTTTACTAATTTCTTATTATTCCCTAAGGTATCTATAAAACCACATCTATATTATTTTAAATTATTATTTAAATGGAATGCAAATGCAAATGTTATTATTTAAAGTTGATGTTTACTTTCCATAATTATAGTAATTCCATTAAGAAAAGTTATAGTTTTCTGAGTAATTTATATTCAAGTTTAGAATATTAGAGAATAAACATTTCATTATGGTGTACGGTATTCCTTTATTACTTCTTTTCTTACAGCTTGAAAACTGTGGGCGGCCTGCTATAGTGACAAAGGATCTTAGTATGGTTATTTATGGAAGAGATGCACGGACAGCTCCTAGGTCCTTGAAACATCTTTTCTCTGGGGCATACAGAAATATGGAAGCCAACAGGCTGTCTGGAGTTTATGAACTCGTTTTAAAACGGGCCTCTGAAGCAGGTAGTCCAGGTAGAACCCCCGATGTCGCTTTTACAACCAACCTGTCTTCTTTACCTTTTTCTGTCTTTATCTTTCTTTCTTCTCTCATAAAGTATCACAATTCATTAAGTTTTTTAAGCTTTCATCCTACCACATATCATATATTTTAAGTCTGTTCTATAAGTTATCAATCACCTTAATCACTGAAATCTGTATATGAGCCAGACTGTGAGTTCGATTTATTAAAAATATAGTTAGAAAAAATAGGAAAAAAGTTGTCACCTCAATAACTTTAGGACCAATAATACACGTACGGCACTTCGGAAATATGGTAGCTTGTATGTAGAAGATTAGCATATTTGCGTAGATATGTTTAAATAGTTAAGCATATTAAGGAATAAATTTTACTGCAATTAATAGTTGTTGTGCTTATTGGTTTACTTAGTGTATCCTTGAGCAATACCATAAAATGACCATGCCTGTTACAGTCTCATTTTCAATTCTACCAAATAGATGTTAAATATAAATAACAGCTATGTCCGTAATAACATCAATTATCTGAAAACTATTAGCTTGCACTTGTATAAATAATTGGTGGTAGAAATATATAATTAAAAAATAACACTTATAGTAGTTTTGTAGTATACACTCGCTACTATTTTCTATTACATTATAGCTTGGCATAATTCTGAAATATTATGTTCCTCTGACTACTGGGATATTCCTGCTAAGCTATGAATCATTAATTCTAATCAGTTTGAATTATGTATATAGGTAATCAGCAAATTACCAATAATCTTAAAAATATCACTCGAGATTTAATCATACTTCATGTTAATTATTGAGATTTATGTTGAACTTTAACTTATCTTAATTTGTGGTATTCGGCATAATGTCACACATAATTCTTCATGTTACAATGGACTGACATGACAAAGTTTCATTCTTTTGATTTTGTCTTTCAATATACTTTACTTTAAATTCTTTCCTGTAAGTAAGCCTGAGGATATAATAAAGATCTATAAATAAAGAGAATTCTATATCTAGGGCCTTCACTCTATTTCAGCCAAGCAAGGCTAATGGTACACATTGACTGGCCAACACAAGATAACTTGTATTAGCGGTCATCCTTAGAACACACAATAAGAGTTATCTCGTAGTTTCTTGACTTGCCGCTTTTCTGCCACTATGAGGGACTTCATAAGTCCCTCGTATATAAATCTAAATATGAATGAATGGCCTTCTGGAAGAAAATAAACAGCTGTACCGAGGCAACAAGTTGAAGCATGTCTATACGAACCAACTAGTAGTGGGCTTCTGTGAATAGCTTTGTCTACCAAAAGCCAACTGCGAGATAATTCATAGGACCCTTTTTTCTACAAAAAGAACATCCTGTGAACTTTTTAATGATGGTTAGGAATCATGATTAGTATTCTTAATAATATAATATGATTAAATCGATTTGGATCTGACTGGGATCCGAAAAGTGCTGTGGCAGTAAAAGTGTTGTCGTGGTTTGCATGCAAACTATTCAATGTCTTGTCAGTAGTAAACCTTCCATGATACCAGCATTATTGGTTTTAAATTGAGTCCTCCCTTCAATGATAAGGGCATCCTGATGCCTTTGTTTTTGAAACTGTGCAGAAGGCATGAGAAACTACCACATGTCCTTCCTAGTTGACTTCTTTTCTTCTATGTTTTTGATAACATTTTTGTAATTATTATTTTTTATTTCATTAACACAACAATTTATGCTGTCATATTGAACCTCCCTTGTTCTCTTACTACGCACATTGACTCTATGAGTCTTTGTTAATAACATTCTATTTATTCTAAGAAAATTATAATTAAATAGGTTATAAAGTGTTTGTTAATCATTCGAATACAATGTGGCTAATGTTTTGGTCCCATGTTGTTTGTTTTCTTATCAGATTATGTCTATTGTCATCTAGTGAAAAAATTTTACATCCACTTTATGCAGCTACAACTGATCAGACTTGGTTACCTATAGGTTACCAACCTTATATAGCCAGGGTGGGCAAAGGAATTTATTTAGTGAGTTCATCATCAAATTACTTCCTGTTGCCTAGTTGGGAATTGAACCCTTGACTCCGAGTAAATATATTTACAGTTTGCAGCCATTGTAATGCTGCAGTCAGAACATAGGTGGGCTTCTGTCCTGGTGGACTATTGCAGCAGTTGGGAGGGAGGTAGGCTCCTGTCCTGGTGGACTATTGTAGCAGTTGGGAGGGAGGTAGGCTCCTGTCCTGGTGGACTATTGTAGCAGTTGGGAGGGAGGTAGGCTCCTGTCCTGGTGGACTATTGCAGCAGTTGGGAGGGACGTAGGCTCCTGTCCTGGTGGACTATTGCAGCAGTTGGGAGGGACGTAGGCTCCTGTCCTGGTGGACTATTGTAGCAGTTGGGAGGGAGGTAGGCTCCTGTCCTGGTGGACTATTGCAGCAGTTGGGAGGGAGGTAGGCTCCTGTCCTGGTGGACTATTGTAGCAGTTGGGAGGGATGTAGGCTCCTGTCCTGGTGGACTATTGCAGCAGTTGGGAGGGAGGTAGGCTCCTGCCCTGATGGACTATTGTAGCAGTTGGGATGGAGGTAGGCTCCTGTCCTGGTGGACTATTGCAGCAGTTGGGAGGGAGGTAGGCTCCTGTCCTGGTGGACTATTGTAGCAGTTGGGAGGGAGGTAGGCTCCTGTCCTGGTGGACTATTGCAGCAGTTGGGAGGGAGGTAGGCTCCTGTCCTGGTGTACTATTGCAGCAGTTGGGAGGGACGTAGGCTCCTGTCCTGGTGGACTATTGTAGCAGTTGGGAGGGAGGTAGGCTGAGGTAGGCTCCTGTCCTGGTGGACTATTGCAGCAGTTGAGAGGGAGGTAGGCTCCTGCCCTGGTGGACTATTGTAGCAGTTGGGAGGGAGGTAGGCTCCTGTCCTGGTGGACTATTGCAGCATTTGGGAGGGAGGTAGGCTCCTGTCCTGGTGGACTATTGCAGCAGTTGAGAGGGAGGTAGGCTCCTGTCCTGGTGGACTATTGCAGCAGTTGGGAGGGAGGTAGGCTCCTGTCCTGGTGGACTATTGTAGCAGTTGGGAGGGAGGTAGGCTCCTGTCCTGGTGGACTATTGTAGCAGTTGGGAGGGAGGTAGGCTCCTGTCCTGGTGGACTATTGCAGCAGTTGAGAGGGAGGTAGGCTCCTGCCCTGGTGGACTATTGTAGCAGTTGGGAGGGAGGTAGGCTCCTGTCCTGGTGGACTATTGCAGCAGTTGGGAGGGAGGTAGGCTCCTGTCCTGGTGGACTATTGCAGCAGTTGGGAGGGAGGTAGGCTCCTGCCCTGGTGGACTATTGTAGCAGTAGAGAGCTCTCTGTCTCTTTTCGAGTCAAGGCTGGTCAACTATTTAATAATCTAAGGTGATTTTAGTTCAAAGTTACATTCAAGCACCCATGTGGCCTTATGGAACTTCAATCTACAGTCCCATTTTCTTTTCTCTTTTTCACTTTTTTGAAAAGGCAGAAGGTCATTGACATAAACACTCATATGAGCGATGTGTTTATTTAAAAATACTCAACATGTTTCACACTTCCAATGGTGCCTCTTTGTCATTGAACAATGGAAATTGTAACTCGGAGATTTGTAAATACGAAAGCTTATTACCACCATTCGTTCAATCATTATTATTGTATCTAACTTCAGTACTGTTTGTTATCTGAAATTATATATAGCCTGAGATCCAAAATTAGTTCTCAAATTGACCAAGAGGCCGCTGGAGCAGTGAGTGAATTACATGTAAACCGTTTATTTTGATAAAAGTAGAATGATAACTTTTTAATTTTAAATAACTTTAAAAATGCAACCTAGTAAAAAATTCTTACATTATTGTTTAATAGAAACTGAATTGCCAAACACTAACATAGACAAGTGGTATGGACACTTAATGTGCCTTAGAGTGTTGTCACTCTTTTTGACTCCATAAAAATTGCTATTTCAAATTATCTTTACATGCTGATATCAACTTTGCTTTGGTTGTGAAGAGAGAGGAGTGATGATATGTTCTATGGATCAATATTTAGTAACTCCTTTTTCTTTTCCCTCATTCTTTTCAACTTCACTTGGTTTCTTTCTGAAAAACCATTTACATTTAAAATGTTTCTCTTCTTCAGGCAATGCAACTAACTGCTTGTGAAAGAAAATATACCTGCATATGTTTGTGTGGAAGATGTTTGTAATAGATATTTTTTAACCACTTTCTTGTGGTATATTAGGCACTTCCACTTGCCACCATACTTGTACTGCTTTGTTCCTGCTAATGCATACCTTGACTTAGTGTATTTTTGAAGATTAAAACAGTGCCCATGAAAAAGCAGGGGTCCCTTGTTAATAGAAACTGCTATGAGTAGTTTGATGTAAAAGGTTTGAAAGCTGTTTTATTAAAGCTCATCTTTACCCAGAAACACGAGTTCTGGGTTATATATGTTTTCATAGGAAAGTCTGAGGGAAGTGGGGAGGGAGACCACAATATATGCTTACTAACTTTTTGGGAGGTGACACACTGCTAATTATAATTAGTTCCCTTTTTACATGTTTTGTAATGCCTGATTTTACATTTGTTTTTTAACACTTCACTTTTGTGTCTAGCACAACACATATATCTGCACTTTTTTTTTAATGATATTCATGAGTGTTTGAAAAAAAACGAGTTGTCACACTCATTTAATAAAATAGTAGTTCTGAATCTTGCTTGAATCATTTGAGATCATTTGAACTTATTCTTTATTCTGATTTTTTAAGGAATCAATGAACCTAACATTTGTCGGATAATTGTTCTTATACTGTTTATTGAAATACTTTGTCTCTAAAGATACTTCTGAAAAATAATGAGTGGTTTTAATGGTGTCCATCTGATTGCAATCACCATATTAATATACATTATAACTCTTGATTCAGAATGCTCATTAGTTTTATTAACATATTTATTTATACATTTGAGATAAATGTATTGAATCTATCAGGACTTGAACCTGGTTCTTCTGACTCTAGAAAGTCTGCCATGCAGGACCTTTGTAAACTAAGCAGATTTCCCATCATATGCCGGAATATGAAATGCTGCTGCTCTTATCTTCTCTCGAAATAAAACACTAATGTAAACAACAATTAAAATGAGATACTAAATGACTGAAATATTTAAAGTGAAAAATGGATGACTAAAAGTGGGAGGTTTACTAAAGGCTAAAACCTAAAAAATCAAATAAATTGGTTAATATTTAATGTTATTGGTGTAGATAAAATATGCTTGGCAATTAAATTTGCAAACAAGATTGGTAGTACACAATTTTTCGATCTGTCTCATAACGCAGAGATTTCAAATTTTCAAATATTCCCTCTTTATACATCCCTCTTCCCTTCCGATTTCAGTCACTACCTACTATAATCTTTATGTTTGCATGAAATAATATAATAACAATCTCTTTAACTTGCATAATGTGTACAATCTCAAATGCTGATTCCCCCTAAGGGAAATCTGTTAATATCTGAACCAAGGCTGCCAGTAGGCCTGAGTTCAAGTACCAGCAAATTTGAGCAATTTTTCTCATGTAAAATATAATTAAAATATTAATTATATTTAGCATTCTATCCACACCATTAATAAATTGAACAACCTAATGGTTTTGTTTCAACATGAACACAATACATGATATAGAACATGAATTTATGAGTTTTAATAGATCCATAACTTATATATTATCCATATGCCTTATTGTGTGCTTTTTTGTTTTGATTAGTGTTTTTCTATTCATGCTATCTGTTCCTGCAAGATTAAAGCACTCAAAGCTTCTTTATTGTGCATTGTGCATAAAACTGTCATATATAAAACACATTCATGCTTTTACTAATTTTAAATTGTACTCACTTATATTAACCTAGTAATTCTTCACTTAAAAGTAAATTGAACTTATTGTTAGAATCCAATGAGAAAAAGTTCTTTGCTGGACTTATACTCTATATACTGCTTAGACAATATTAGTAGCCCATTCCTAACTATAGTAAAAGTGATGAAATTTTATCTTTTTAAAGTACAGGCTTTATGATTTTATTTTCCTTCACCCTTATATATATATATATATATTCTCATTTTCTCTCAAGATAGGTAGGTCATCATTAAATACTTATTTTTTTCTAAATGTGTGACTTTATGATCAATATCATAGCTGATAAATTATCACTGATGTTAAATTAAAAAGCTTTTAAATAGTTTCTTTATCATCAATTATAATGATTCTAGAATTATGATTTCATTTGCCAAAATTCACTTAATACATAACTGAGTAAATTGCCGATAGCCTACTATTCTTGCTGCTACGAAAGTAGCAATCATATAAATACATCATCTTATAATATGTCCACTTCTTATTCTATGTTTAGGAGTGTTTTATATTTTCATTATCGTACAAAGTACCCCAAAGACTAGATGATGTATATTTTCTGTATTTGGCTTGCTTCATTCTAAAAATATTAACTAGATTTCCAATCTAAAGCCCAGATTTTCAATTTAAACCTACAGTTGACTTTATACTACTATCATTATTTGGGACGGTTTATCTACATATCACACCCCTTTCTAGCCAGGGTGAAATTAAGGATTTTATTTTGTCAATGATATAAAATTAAGTTCTTCTTATATGTTCAGAATTGGTATTTTTAATTGTCATTATCGCTTAAACTTCTAGAGTACTCTAAAGATTTATAGATTGCGATGTCCTCTTCCTGCAATTGGCTTGGTTCATTCTAAAATTATTGACTGCATTTTCATTATAACAATAATATGATATTTTGGGCAGTGTAATATAAAATTGTGTTCTTGTTATATTTTTAATAGTCATTGTTTTTATTTTTCCTGTTCTCCTTATTTTACACATAGAGCACTTTAAGTATTTGAAGGTTGTTATTATGTGTATATATATATATATATATATATATATATATATATATATATATATATATATTTCCTGTAATAGGCTTGGTTCATTCTTAAAATATTTACTAACTTTTCAATGTGAAACTAGTATAACATTGGAATAGCATAATATAAAACCGTGCTCTTATTTTATAGCTTTTTATAATGGGCATCCTTACATAACATGTAAAATATAAATTGTTCATTATTCGTTTAGATTGAAAACCATTTATATATATTTTTTTAACTTATAATGTTATAGTGTTGTTGTCTACAAAAAAGTACAATTGTGACCTTGATGTAATTGATGTATAAATATCAGGTAATGACAGGTTGGTTAGGTCAGCATAGATGCATGTATCTGTTAAGCACACGCCTGGAATGGTCTTAGAAGCACATCATAGCACTGAAAATTGTAGTCATCGGGTCTCTTTTGCTTTAATTTCTTATATGTTTTTATGGAATATTTACTAATGAATACATTTTTTTAAGAAATATACAGGGTGGGCAATGGAACCAAACTTTTTTTAAATGTGTTTATTTAACCAGTTTCAGTAACTATGGAATAAACTGTTAGGTAGTGTAATACTCCTATTATAGGGATTTTATAATATCTGTAATATTCTTGTTATTTTAGGGAGAGTCCAGTGACTTAAAATGGAAAACAATGTCAGTCTGTGTTCTATTTTGTTAGAGTTCTAGCATCATGATTAAACATCAGAACAAAGAATATATATTGTAAATTTTTGTTTAGGAATTCTTTAGGTACTGGGTAAAATTTTCTTTTTTTTTTTTCTTTTTTTTTAATGAAACTTAGAGATTTGGGTGTGAAAAAGTATCTACTTCTGCCCATAGACAAAACTTCAGATATCGGACATCTTAAATAGTACCCAAAAGTTGTGTATCCAATTTACTACAATCATAGGGAAATAGCATTTAAACTACTGGGACTTATACTCTTTTAAACCCTTGCAGGTCAAGCTGTAACCATTATGTAAGTTGTCAGCGTTATGTGAACATTTGGTACATAAAGTCCCAGATGTATTTCAATTAGAGATTGATCATAATGCTTTGTGGTATCAGTAAGATGGTACATTGATTTCATCGTATGATCTTACTTTCCCTACTCATTCTCTCGAGTAAGACTATGGCAATGGAGTAATGGCATTATCTAATAATGAATAAGAGAGAAATCAGCAGTCCCTTTATGATGCTTAAGCTTTAGTAAAAAACTAAAGATTAGAATAGCGTTTAAGGAGAATTGGAACTAAGATGTTTTTTATTTTAAGAAACTACTAATAATAATAATGAGTTTTAAAGTTGCATTTGCATCTTAATAAAAATAATACTCAGAATAAAATTGCATTCATATTTCTATGGGCTATGTTGTTATTACAAAATTATTGCGTTCCACATACCCACCCTGTATTTTTATTTTTCTATATATTTTTGACAGCTTGGGTTTTAGGATTAGGTTTCTATTATTTTAACATATATCAAAATTTGTTTGTTTGTATTTTTAAAAAAAATAGTATTTGTGCTTCATTACTCTTCAGAAATAGCAATGTGTTGATTTTGGCAGTGAATATAAATTACTCATTTTATTACACATGACAAAATTAAGTTAATTGTTCATCAAGAAATTTATGTTTTTCTTTTATTAAAGTAATTTTTATTTTGTTTCAAATTCATAATCTCAAAATTTAGTTATTAATTTTACTCCCTTATCATCTGTTGTTAAGATAATAAAAAATGTTTAATTTGCTTAAATGTTGTTTTGTACCTAAGAAGTATTTTTAATGGCTTTGTCTTTAAGTAGAATAGAAATGAAAAATATGTTAAAAAATGAAATTACTGGGAAATGATCTTTATGAATCCTAGGTACATGGGGGGGGGGGGGCTCACTACTATAAATCTATTTACATATACCTTGGTAGAGCATTTAGGGGAAAAAATACATTTATGAAATTTGTGGATGAAAATTTCCCCGCTTTAATTTATGTACTCTGTAATAGTTAGTGCCCTCTAAAAATTACTTCATCATAACAGTAAAATAAAAAAAATAATATATAGCCGGAAATCGTTTGTATCTTCCAGGAAGCCATATTCAGGATCATAGTCTCATTCTCATTGGCCCATGGAAAATTTGGTCAATTGACTCCTATGAATTCAACAACTGAAAGCTATCATATTCAATTTTTCTAAAGGCCCTTGCATTTGACTTTTGTACAACCTAATGAAAAAGAAAATAAATATATCTTTAGCACTACGCAGAATGGACAAACTGCTTTTAACAGAGCATACTTCAGTCATTTATAGTTCGCAAATTACTTTCTAAACCAGAGTTCTAAATGTATTTATTCTTCAAAGAACCACAATGGCCTTAGCTAAAAGAATACTGGTGTTTGGCTCAGGTTTCATTAATGTGGCCATCCTTTCTCTACTTTTACAAATTTTCTATATTTGCCTTTCCAATGTTATTGTAAGGTAATGTTTAATGGTAACCTAATGTTAAATATTTAATCAAATCTTACTATATGGATATATGGTGATAATTTGTTTCGCTAACTTCAAAAATATAGTTAGAAAGCTGTAGATGCATATTCCAATTATTTTAGTTTTTATTTTATTCAATTCTAGATTAAGATAGTTATCTTAAGTGTTGCTAATGTTTTGTAGGTCTTTAGTACTGTAGAACAATAATAAATGTTTGATAAAGGACTATTTAAAAAGAATATAAAGTTTGAAATTGTGCAATTGTTTTTGTCAAATTTATACTTTTACTTTAATTTTAATAATATAAGAAACAAAATTATTGAAATAAAAGTCAGAAAAATATTTAAACATTAATTTTTGGATCACAGCTAATTTTCATTTTTTAACTCCAAATGTTAATTCTTTATATTCTTAGGTTTTTTTTTTGTTTTTTTTTATAAATTTAGATAACTGTTACTTTGAGTACTGTAAGCTATTTTTCTATTACTTTACTCAAGTTTCACCAGTCTCATTTTCTAGCTATGTTTGGAATGCCTTTAGAATATGAAGCATGGAGTTTAACTCTCATGGACTTTTAAGATTTTTTCTTAAGAGTTGGGACTTTGAGGAGATAATGTTAGCTTCCTTTAGAATAGAATATAATGGTTTTGAAATTTGGCCTTTTTTATGATATTTTTTCTTCTATCATCTGAAAAAAAAATGTTTAAATTTATATCAGAAATTTCCTAGATATCAAAAGTTCTATTTCTTAGGGATCCATATACGAGAAATTGATAAAGAGCAATCAAAGTTTAATATCATACAGTTTTGTATTGCACAATTACAAATAATTATTTCTTATATTTATTCTTGAAATAATTAATTATCTTTATTTTTTCAATTAACATTTAAAATTTAAGCTCCAAGTTTAAAATATTTTTCCTCTCATTAGTAATAAGGAATAAGCTATTATAAATCCCAATTTATATTGTTATTTTTTTAATAAAGTTAGGCATATATAAGTGAATTTTCTTATATGTGATTAAAATAAATCATGTTGACGTAAAGTTTTATTTATTAAAACAAATATACAGCAGTCTCTCTGCTTTTTTCTACTTAATCATAATACTACATTAAACATTCTGAATTATAGTTGAACCCATCACAGCTACAGTCATCAAATTGGTCGAAAAATAAAATGTTTAAACATTTTATTCTAAGACATTGTTCAAGGATCCGGTTAAATGTATTATAAAACAATTATTATTTCAATTTTCTTAACAGTAAAGAGATCTTCAAAGGTTTCTAATCAATGAGAATTCATGTTTGTGATTTAAAGGGGGACATTAAATTGTTGACTATGGCTAATAATCATAAAAGTGTTTATAATTTGTCTATTGATGATAGTTTTCTCATTAAAATTTAACTAGAAAACAAAACTATTCTATTTGCTATGTTATTTATTAACTTTTACTATTCTAGTTAAAAAGAATAATAATATTTAAATACTCATGGTAGGCACTTAAGTTATTTTTTAACTTAGGTAAAATCCTAGTAAACTATTTTATTATTGATTGACTAATCACTTTTTTGCATGATTCATTTATTTATTTTGCTAAACAACTTTTTTTAAATTTTACGATGCATTGTAGAATAGATTGCTTTCTTGTAATTAATTTTTTTAGTAAGTTTAGGTCAAATTTATTTCATTTTTTCGTTTTCATTTTTTTTTTTTTTTGTACGATCATTCTACTGAATAACTATTTACTATATGGATATGGAATTATATGCTGTGTTAAATATAAAATCCTCTTTGTAGCTTCAAAGTGGTGGTCTATATTAAGAAGATTCTAAATTGTTCTTGATGCTAGTTATACTTTTTTGTTTTCTATGGCAGACATCTAACTTTTGAAAAATATTTATTTAGTTTATTTTTTTTAAATCCACTATTTTATTACAAAAAATTACTGAATAATGAAAAAAAAATATAGTATTATATTAATTTTATATCAACTTTTAAATTGCCTTAGTTTGGGAGAGAGTTTTACCTGTCATTCAATTTTATGTTATTAACTCAATTAGTTTTTCATTTAATTTTTTTTATTAGTAAAAAATATAAAAGTGTTCGTGAAATTTAAAAATGTTTACCTATTTCTTTTCTGTCTTCATTGTTTTTAGGAGGTAATGATATTATTTGTAAAGAAACTTTACCTTTTCAAGTATAATTTCTTTTGCTTAGATGCATTTTTGTTCAATTTTTAGTTCCTTTTCGTCTTCTTTTTACATATTTTACTATTTGTTTCTTTAATAAATTGAAAAAATGTGTAGTAATTAAAATTTGATTTAATTTTAGAAAAAAATAAATACTTTGACTATACATGTCTTACCATATTACTTACAATTCTGAGAAAGTAAGGATTTTGTTTTATTGAGTATGTTCTATCAGTGCAAATATTTGCTGTCTTTCTGATTTCTATGGAAAAACTAACTTCACACTTCTTTTCAATATCCTTTTATATAGGTGTTCAAAGAAGACAAAGGCGTGTCCTTGATACAAGTTCTACTTATGTGAGAGGAGAAGAAAACTTGGATGGATGGAGACCACGAGGAGATAGCTTGATCTTTGACCATCAATGGGAATTAGAGAAATTGACAAGACTTGAGGAAGTGGAACGTATGAGGCATACTCTTCTCCTTAGAGAAAGGCTTGGCATTGACAAAACCCCAATCACAAAGAGTGAAAAGGTAAACTTCCATTGAAAAATTGTTGTGAATGTTGAAAATATTATTTCAATTTATTTGAAAGTGGTAATTAATTATAAGTACCTTATTTAGTTAGGTCCATGTATATCTTTCAATGTATTATATCCCCCAGTATAAATACAAACCTTATTAATTGCAGAGGAGAGCAAAATTATAACTTCGTTATAAGCAGATAACAAATTATTGAAAATGCTTTCATCTCTCCCCCCCCCCCCCAAAGGGGCCCAATCAATTCTAATGATAGATAGATGAATATGCAAACTACAACTTTAATGTACCTTTAGTCTTGCCCCAACATGCACATAGTAGGAAGATTCCTCCTCCTTTATACAAGGAAATGATTATTTGGCCTGTATTTTCATACCAAAGTGAACAATAATTAGCTGATATATTCATGTTCATATTTCTAAAGTTACTGTCACTCAATATTACTCACTGTATGACTCATGTCAGAAATTATTTTCATATGAGCAATTGTTATAAAACATAACAAGCGGCTAAAATAATAATTAAATAAAAATAATTTGTTGGCATTGTCATGTACTGTCTGATTGTTTATTCTTTAGCCGGGAAGATTAATTTAAATGAATAATTTATAGTGTAAAATTGATTAATGTTTACTACAATTATGAACCTGTAATTTCAGGAGGTGTGTAACATGGTGGCCAAGGCAACAGGGAATGATGGCAGAGGAAGTCCTGTCCGAGTGAGACCAGTGTCCAGGGACTCTATTGAACCATGGGAAATGTCAGACAAAGAGCGTGAGATTGCTACCAAAATAGTTAAGCTTATTCAAGGCAGGATACCAACTAAGGCAAGTTCTTCCATTTGTTAAAACTACCTCAAAAAATCTAGATGTCAATTCTTGACACAATTTATATTTTAATTTAATTTGTTAATAAAACAAACTGCTCTGCATAATTCAGTTTTCTTCAAAAACTATTTGAAAAAACATTGACTAAAACGTAAAAAAAAAAAAATAACTTTTTCGCCCATAGTCTCTAAAGCAGGGAAGGCTTCCATTGGCTTGGATAGTTCAACTACTACTACTCATGCAGCATGAGAGAACTTATAGACTGGTTCATGGATGAAGAAAAGAATGCCCCTCCCCCCCCCCCCCCAGTAACAGGAATGTTTTAAAGAAGTTATATTTCATGGGAACCATTTTGAGAAAACTTATAGAACTGGTTCATGGATGAAGGAAAGAATGTTTTTTTTTCCCAGTAACAGGAGTGTTTTAAAGAAGTTATATTTCATGGAAACCATTTTGAGAAAATCCTTACTAGCCACACATAAGGTATTACAGATTGGCAACCTAACAGTAGGTCAGCTTCATCGATAGTGATAGGGAGATGCACACGGGTACATAATATTATTATGATATCTGACAAATAATAACTGTTATTTCCTCTTGATCAATTATAACATAAAAATAATTATTGTTTTTGAAATAAAAAGCTTTGTTATACCTGAGGTTAGGCTTTAATTAACACAATAGAACATTGTAAACAAAGATCAGATGTTAGTGAACATATGATTTAGTAATAACAAATCTAACAATACTATTTTTTTGAGAATAATTTATATCATTCATCCCCTCCTAGGTAGTGTAATCTTGTAGGTAGGCAGGTCGTTGTCGGACCCGAGAGCTTCTGCGTAGTTCACCAGATGATGTAGGGGTTGGGCTCGGAGAAACTGCAGGCGAGGGTGTCTCCGGAGAAGATGGATCAGCTGATGTTTTGCCATTACCTTCTACTTGAATTTGATGATATTCTACCGGATAATCAGACTGTGTGGTTTCCTGTTTTGAACAGTCCTCCTCTCTACAATGAAAGTCTTCTCCAGTTGGCGCTAAGTTTCTCGTGGATACCGTAGTCTCCCGGCCGTCAGGCAGCCTTATGTGAGCATACTCCGGGTTTACTTCCAGTAAGGTGACTTCATCGACATATGGTTCATATTTGGAATGTCTTACCGGTCTTCTCATCAACACCTGTCCTGGAGTAGTTAACCACGAGGGTGTTGAGGGACCGCAACTAGATTTTCGCTGATGTTTAAATAATCGTTCATGAGGCGTTTCATTTGTTGTTGTACACAGTAATGAACGAATGGCATGGAGGGCTTCATCGACAACCTCTTCCAGTGCCGGTTGTCTAAACCTCGTGTTCTTAGGGCTAATTCTATAGTCTTCCAAACAATACCAACATACTTTTCTGCCGGGCCATTCCCTTGAGGATTATACGGAGTTGTTCTGCTTGTTGCTACCCCGGCTGATGTTAAATAGGTTTTAAGTTCCTGAGACATGAAAGAGGCACCTCTATCCGAATTTATATAAGATGCACTCCAAATATAGAAAACAATTTCTTAAATTTCGCAATGACAGTTGAAGAAGTCATATCTGACGTAGGGATAGCAAATGGGAAACGTGAATACTCGTCGGACAAGAACAAGTAAGTGTAGCGATTCCGTGTGTTCGTAGGCAGCGGACCTTTGAAATCGATATTCAGACGCTCGAACGGGTGTGTTGCTTTAATAAGAGTTCCTTCTCGTTTCATGAATTTTGGTTTTAGCTCTGCACATATTTCACAAGTAGAGGTCATTTTTTTTTATTTCCTCCAAGGAATAGGGCAAATTTTTGGATTTCACCCAGTGATACATTCGGGTTACCCCAGGATGGCAGAGGGCATCATGGAGAGCCTTCAGTTTTTTGGTGTGGCGCAGTCAATCGCTGAACATATGCGTGATAATGCATCAGCGGCTCCATTTTGTTTCCCCGGTCTATAAATAATTTCGTAATCATAACATGATAATTCTAGTCTCCAGCGCATTATTTTCTCATTTTTTATTTTACCTTGTTGTTTGTTGTCAAAACATAAAGGAAACTGACCTTTGGTCTGTAACTAGGGCGGAAGTGTCTTCCTATCAAATAGTGCCTCCACTTTTTTACTGCCTCAATGATTGCATATGCTTCCTTCTCCACTGAATGATGTCGTTGTTCAGAATGAGTAAGTGTTCTTGAAAAGAATGCCCACTGGTCGTCCATGCTGGGATAAGGTTGCTCCTATTGCTTGATCAGAGGCATCAGTCTCGACAGTAAATACCGCTTCCTCATCTACAGCAGAAACAAGTGCCTTTTCTATATCATTTTTGAGTTGTTCAAAAGTTTCTTTCGCCATGTCCTGTAAAGGAAACTTTTACTCGTAAGGTCATTAATTTTCTGAGGAAAATTTAGGTATGAAATTTGAAAAATGGGAAAAGATGCCTATTGCCCTTCGAAGGGAATGAGCATGGGGTGGTAGAGGGAGCTCCCGTAGTGCTTTTAATCGTTCCGGATCCGGGCGTATCGTCCTATCGCTTATAATATAGCCTAACAACTTAATCGACCTCAATGAAAAAACACTCTTACCTTCATTAATTGTCAGTCCATACTTATCTACTGCTGCCATGAATTCCCGAAGGTTTTTGTCATGTTCTTCTTGATTCCGTCCACAGACAGTAATATCGTCTAAGTATGCATATACACCTGTAAACTTCTCAGTGGCGATAATGTAGTCGATCGTTCTCCGAAAGCAAGCAACTCCATTGCGAACACCAAATGGTATGCGTTTGAATTGCCATAACTTACCACACGCTTCAAAAGCTGTGCACTGCTTATCCTCTTCGCTGATAGGCACTTGGTGGTAGGCACTTCGCAAATCTATGGAGCTAAAAACTTCATAATTTGCCACTTTATTGACAATATCCTGTCTCCGCGGTAGAGGATAAGCATCAAGTTCAGTATAACGATTTATCGTTTGTGAGTAGTCTATCACCATTCGGCGTTTGTGATTTTCCGTTTGGGTAACTAATACTTGGGCTCGCCACGGAGAAAAACTTTCTTCGATAATGTCATCTTTTAGTAATTTCTCAATTTCAAGTTCAATGAATTTAGCATCTGACGCTGAATGTTGTCGAGACTTTGTGGCTATAGGCGTATGGTTGGGAGATAAGTTTCGAAATAGCCTGACAGGTGGTACCTTAGCTAACGATAAACTGCAAATGGTTAGAGGTTCTTTTGAGCCACCGAATTGTATTTCTATTGACGAATGTCGTCCTAGAATGTCATGACCCAGTATGACATCTGAACATAGGTCTGGAAGGACGTTGAGTGCAACGTCGCAATATTCGTGTTCATTCAATTTCAAGTCTACCTTAACAATTCCTTTTATCGCAGAACTAAATGATGTTGACGCCATAGTGACAGTCATCCCTTTACCTGTCTTTATTGGTACCTTAAGTTTCCTTGCCACCCTTTCTGATATAAAACTTGCTGAACTGCCGGTGTCAACCAGTGCATGTACCTTAGAATCATTAAGAAGAACGGCAGTTGTGGCCTTGGATAAGCCAGACGGTAGAGCAATGTTAGCAGAGACAATAGTATTGCATTTACATGGCTTAGTAACTTTAGCTCGCCCAGAGCTCTTGCATACCTTAGAATAATGTCCAACCTTGGAACAGGCTCTGCAAGTAGCTTCTTTCGCTGGACAATTGCTTCTTTTGTGATAACTAAGTCCACAGAAGTAGCATTTCCGTTGTGCAGCTGCGACTATCTCCCCTGATGAGTCAGTGTCCTCATCAACTTCTTTACTATTATGTGAACAGGGAGCTGAAGACTTACACTTGTTAGGTCGATTGCAGCTTAAAGCATTGACAGCAGCAGAACCACGGTAATGCTGGGATTCCTCTAGTGCAGATTCCATAGACCGTGCCTGGCTGAATGCGTCATTTAAAGTGAGGTTATAACTTTCAAGGAGTCTTTGGCGGATAGTAGACTCAAACAATCCAGCTATGAAAGCATCCCTTATATATTCCTCACGATTTAGTTCAGCTGTGACAGCTTTGAAACCACACTCTTTGCTTAAGAGCTTAAGAGATTCTAGGTATCTGGTAATGGTCTCCCCTGCTTGCTGTTTTCTGTTTGCAAGCTTGTATCTGGAGAATACTTCATTAACAGGTTTTAGAAAAATGCTCTTTAAAACACTTATTGCATCATTAAAGGTTTTACATTCAATTATGTACTCATAAATCGCTGGGGATACATGATTAATTAGTATACGTAACCTGTCAGCATCACTTACTTGGTAGGTTAGTATGAAGTTCTGGAAAGTTCGATACCAATGATTCCACTCGATTGTAGCTGTTTGTGATTCAGGATCTATAGCTAATCTTTCTGGACGTAGTAATTTATCCATTATGTAATTGTGTTAATTAAATTGAAATAAAAAGCTTTGTTATACCTGAAGTTAGGCTTTAATTAACACAATAGAACATTGTAAACAAAGATCAGATGTTAGTGAACATATGATTTAGTAATAACAAATCTAACAATACTATTTTTTTGAGAATAATTTATATCAGTTTTATCCATTATAAAATCAATATTTTATAATGCATGTAATCATTCTTATTTTAACAACAATGACTACTCAAACTATATCAAGTCCCCATTGTTTTTATATTACTTTATTATTTCTTTTTATAACTTACACTCGCTATAATTATCCCCTCAATAATCTCTCAGCATCATAAGGCAATTGAGTATCTATATGAATAAACAAGTTGTAATGCCACCATAATATTGGAAGGAATGGGTCAAACTTATTAAACATGAAATTGGTGGAACTTAAAGTACACACACATATCACAAACTGGTTTATTAAAATAGCGGTTCCCTGGAGTTCACATCACACACTCACAGGACAACTCACAGGAACTAACCAGCATTCATTACAAGGCTCAGGGGCTCAGGGATGTGTCACTGCACACTAAATCAAGATGTATAATAACAAAACTGACCACTTGACCCCCTCACAGCTATTTTTTAGCAGATTTCCCTTGAGGGAAATCAGCTATTGAGGTTGTACTCATGACGCAATTTTCGAAATTTTTCTTCAAATGTCCATCGATCCTACCCAGGAGATGACGAAAATGAGGTCCAATCAAAACTGTATATATATATATATATATATATTTGTCTGTTACCGCTCTAGCAGTTGCAATTATTGTTTAATCGTTACCAAACTGGATACTTAGTCGTATTATGTAAAAAGAAAGATCAAGTTCGTTAACGGCTGAAATCGGACCAGAGGGAGGGGGTGTTTAGAGGAGAGGATTTTTGAAAAATCTAAATATCTCCGTTATTATGAGTCGGATCAAAAAATTGTATAAAATCAATCTTATTGCAAATTAAATGTACTATAAATATTGTTATATGCATTTATTCATTATCTTGAATATTAACCGAGATATTTGCATTTTTCAGTTTTCAGCTATCAGCAAACCGCCACTTGTACACATGTTACATAAACAATACTCTGTTACATAATAAATCACATTTTTCGAAGTTTAAATACCAAAAATTGTATTCAAGAGACCTTTATTATACGAGATAGATGCAAATATCTCCCAGTGACCCCCCCCCCTGTCTTAAGGTTTTGGACTACTAAAATTTGATTGATTGAGATAACAATTATTCTGACTCATTATTAATTACAGTACTAGATATAGTAAATAGTTCTCAATGAAATTAATATGTTATATTCTGATATATTTCAGTAATGTTTTTCTTTCCGGTGTGAGGCGGGCAGACCTGTTTGTTTACATTTCTAACCTAACGCTTCCTGTCGGCAGGTTATTGAAATTGGCTGAAACATTTCTTATTTCCGTTTGTATTTATTCACGGTGGTGTTGTGTTATCAGTATGTATATATATCTTTTACTTAACTTCACGAGGGAAATCTGCTTAGTTTACGCAGCCCCTGTGTGACGGACTTTTATGGATCTGAGGTGAAGTGAGTTTGATTTTCTATGATCTACCACTCTTTTCTAGCTAGTATGAGATTAAGGATTTTATTTAATGAGTTCTTTACTAAATGGATTGCCCATATAGGAATCTAGCCAATGACTCACATTTTACCGAGTGAATTAAACAGACTGATGGGGGGTCAATGTCATTCTTCTCATGACAAATGTATTTTGTATTTGTGTATGACAATTGTGATTTCTTATGACATTCATCATATACATTGACTGTATTAAACAATTATTTTATTTCATCTCTTTAATTAGTTACGTTATATTATTAACTGCTTCTTATTGGGAACCATTGATACATATGATAATTAACCAAAAATTTTTATAATCTAATTACATTAATGTATTTAAAGTTTTTGAAATTTATTCCTTGCAATATAGCTTATAGAAGAGTTGTAAACCCATTTAGGAAAACAACTAAAAAAAAAAATCAAATTGGCTCATTCGACTCTGCCTGTGACTATTGATTTAAAAGTTGAGCCTTGAATCTCAAATTTTCACGGAAAGGAATAATCACTAGAAGAGAATAGTGGCTACGATTTACAGTGTTATTCCATTGCCTCCTGAATGATTGATGATTAACCATCACTTAAACATCAGTAACAGTGGAGAACTTGAGGCCTAAATTGTTAGAAAGCAATCTCTCTTGTTTCATTTGTGTTTTGTGTTCAATTTCAGTTTTTGTGTTTGATTATATTTTGTTTAAATTAATTTTATTTTATTTTTAAAGCTTTCATTTTCTACAACATGACTGCAACTATGAAACTCCAATAAATAAATAAAAATATCTTTCAGTAGAAATGAAAAAAAACAAAAAAAAACTAACTAATGATGCGTATTAGTAAATACAACTCCTTGTATCGCCAGCATTGCCTGACTGACTAGTTAGAGAAGAACTTGACAAGGAGGAAATCTGAATAGTGGCAGTTTTTATGTGTATCTATTATTATAATATGTTGTTTATAAAATTGTAAATATCAATTGTTCCTATTAATATTATTTATATGGTATCATCTTTACAGGAAATTCCAAAACTTGGAGGAGATGTGTCACCAGCCTATGAACTTTCAGAAATGAGTACTAGCATGTCATCAAGTATTACATCACCTTCCTCAGCTAATGAGTAAGCCAGTTGTTCCAAATCATATTTAATTTTACTTGAAGGTTATCTGGGGACTATGCCAATTACTCTAAAGTATGAATAAGATATAAGATGAGTCTTTGAAGATAGATAAGTGGATTATTCATTTAAAAAGCAAATTTTTCTAAAGAAATAATATGCTAAACTTTAGAGTTAATGTATGGAAGGGAAACTTTATCTTACATAATTAAGCCATTTTCTCCCCAGTGTAAAAATACATTATTGAGGTCAGAACCTCATCATCAGTGCTGCAATAAAATAAATGTTAAAATGTATTACAAATTTCATTGAAACTGTTTATTGTTTTATTATTGACCCACATCCTTCTATTCTTTTGCAAATTGAGCTATTCTGCCAATAGATCTGTTTGTATGAGCATCCAAATGCAGTAAAGGACAATGTGGGCTTATAACAATTAATCTGCTCCTAAAGAGTTGTGATATGATTTAGAAATGCTAGATACAAGTTTCATGGTACGGGGTCGCCAATCGGTTTTGGTCCAAGATACACTGCTCTAATCAGCAGGCACTGAGGATGGAGCGCTGACTCTGAAAGTGCACTTTGCATAAATTAAAAAAAAAACACTAGTAGAGGACAAGGCCTTTTTATTGATCCCGTAGTACTGGTTCTTAACATGTTTTGATCCGACTTATAGTAACGGAGATATTTTGATTTTTCAAATTCCCCCTTTTCTATTCCAGGGCGGATTTTAGTCATTAATTAATATGATCTCTAGTGTTCAATGAAACTGTTAAATATTGAGACTGGTATAGAATAAATAAATATTTTCAAGAACATAAAATCTTAAACGATGATGTTGTCATATAACGTATTTGCATATACCTCACAAAGTAAAAGTTCTATGAAAACAATATTTGGTAATAACTCTGGAATGAAGAGGTTCATGATATAACAGCTTATTGTTAATATGACATGAGTAGGGATGGGGGTTAACTCTGGGCTGGAAACTAAAAAATGCAAATATCTCGGTTAATATTCATGATAGAGAAAATATGTATTTAACAACATTTGGAATAAGATTGGTTCTTTACACTTTTCCGATCCAACATATAATAACATAGACATTTTAGAGTTTTGAAGTTCCCTCTCTGAAACCATTAACGAACTTGGTCTTGAGTTTTACATAAAATGTTTAAATATTGAGTTTGGCAATGATAAAAAACAAATTGTGACAACTAAAGCGGTAACAAGCATATATATATATTCATCATCTTCTAAGTAGAATCGATGGACGTTTCAGGAATTGTTTTTAAAATCATGTCATCAGTACAACCTCAATAGCTGATTTCCTAGCAACCAAAAGGTTCAGAGAACATTTTGTACTCACAGAATGTTTTTAGTTGCCGACAGGGAAAGAGAGTGGGAGTTGTGCCTCTTTTATCAATGGGCAAAGTAGATTCTAATATGAAATAATGAATTCATTTATCTCATAATTTAATCATGCAATTAAATTTTATAATTTTTTAGTTTGATTTCTCCTGAAAGACTGAGTAGGCCAATCTTACCCGAGCATGTCAGCTTTCTGCCTGGCCGAAATGAAAGCAGCAGTCCTTCAGAACAGAGCCTCATCCTGTATGTCCCAGAAGTCGAGGAAATCAGGATAAGCCCTGTTATTGCAAGGAAAGGATACCTGAATATATTAGAACAAAAGACTAATGGCTGGAAGAAACGTTGGGTTGTGAGTATTCTTTTGTTATCGTCTTCCTATTTATTTTAGTTTTCTTTCTATTCTAAATGGGTGAGGGTTTCTTTAAGGCTACAAACATAAAAATACAAATAACTCCATTAATATTCGAATTAACAAAAAAAATATATGAAACAAAAATTAAAGGAGGTTATGTTATTAACAATACATTATTTAACATGATTTAGTCTGCAATATAATTTTACCCCTTCCCTAAATGCTCACTCCTTTGGGTCCAATTTTGATAATGAAAAAAATAAAAATTGTGGATGCTAGTGTATTACCAGACATATCTATTATTGCCATATACTAGGTCAGTGTCCATGAACATTTGAAGTATTTTTTTGTGTTATGATTTACTATTTTATTCGTAAGACAGATAAATCTACATGCTAATTATGTGCTAGTAAATTTTCCATAAACCAAGGCATTGTTAACCAAGATTACATTTTATTATTAATAACTTTAAAGAATGAGCATTTGAGTCTTATATAATATTTTAACATTCTTGGTTATATTTCATCCTAAAATTAATTCATTACTTGGTAGTTGAAAATAAATTTAAGTAAGACAGATTAATTACTCCAAGACTAGTAGAAACTGAACTGTTTCAGTAGGCTTAAAATGACTATGGAAGCTCAAGTTACTATTTAATCATGATATTTAAACTTTTAATTATTTTCTCTTAATTATTTTTAGGCTGTCAGAAGGCCCTATGTATTTATCTTCAGAGATGAAAAGGACCCTGTTGAAAGAGCTCTTATCAACTTAACAACAGCGCAAGTAGAATACTCTGAAGACCAACAAGCAATGGTTAAAGTGCCAAACACTTTCAGGTACATTATAATGATATACAACAGAAAATGTAGGGTCACAAAAACATTTTGTTTCTTTGAAGTATTGTAACTAAACTAAACCCACTTTTCAGTGTTGTAACTAAACATAGAGGATATCTTATGCAAACATTGGGTGATAAGGAAGTTCATGACTGGCTGTATGCTATAAACCCTCTTTTGGCCGGACAAATAAGGTAGTTATTTAGTTTGTTTTAATTCCTATTAACTTGGTTTCACTTTATCATGGATGCCTAGTTGTATACCTAAGTTTTGAATTTATTGGTGTGACAGTAAAATGTCTTTAACGTTCTTTAAACATTTATATTTGTCTTTTGAAAAAGTCTTAAAATTCATTAATAAGCACAATTATTAAGATTGTTGTCTGTTATAAACTTTATTACGTATGAATCTGTTTGTTGAGATAGTGATCTGAGTGTGGGACATGGAGGCATTACTGTCCTGCTGCTCCAAAAATCTGTAGTAACAAATGCTTAAAAATATTATTAAACATATGTGTGAAGTTATCCAAGTCCTTTAACACTCTTACCGAAACATGAATTCCTTGACGTAAACCGAATCATCCGGTCGCACAGGCCTGGAAGGGTTAATATTGTACTAATTCTCATCAAGAAATTTGTTATTTTTATTTATTGTTTGAATAACTTGTATCAAATTTAATCTATTATTGTCATTTTTAATCCTTTCATTGAAATCCGTACAATATATAGATCGTGACGATGATCGTTTTATTGGTCCATGGCTCGTGGAAGGCTCCATAGCAAATCATACACTATGTAAAACACACACGAAAAAAATACGAACAAACAGTGTTACAAGCTATAATGAAAAGTATACAACATCACGACATACGTAAACCGAATTACCCCGTATCGTAGACCATTAATACGTAGGCTATTACCCAAAACAAGAGGTACACGAGACTGGAGCAAAATGAGCTATAGCTAGTCAAGGTCGAATGGCATTGAGAAATTAATCCAAAACACTTTCTGTGTGTAGAGGAAGGGAAGACTCACAGCTAATGAGGTGGAGAGCCTGACGATATTAGCAGGTCTACCAATACATGAAGTATGAAAATCTATACCGGCCTCTCAGACCGGTGTTTCGGTAAAAGTGTTAAATTTATTTCATAAATATTATCTTTCTCATTATTTTTGTTTGTTGGCAAGCCGTATAGCCTTTACAAGCTCTATGATGCTAAGATCAAAATTTTATTGCAAAGTAATCAAATATTTAGCAACATTTAAAGAATTATTGTAGCCTTTCTATTTTAATAATCCTAACTGGGAGATTTCCGCCCAGTCGACAACATCAACTTCATTAACCTTCATAAAAACATCTCTTCAAATAATGGCCTGAAAGTTAATACAAGTTCAAAAGCAGGTTTACCCTAAGGGAAACCTGTAATAAAATTCTACTATCACCTTTTTTTTCTCATGGCTATTACCCTTCACATCTAGTGGAGCTTTGTTGTTCATTCTAGCTGAGATTGGAGGTGGTTTGACCTTTCTTATCCTACCGTTCACATCTATTAAATTTCCCTATGAACATTTTCAACTTTTAATGTGTATGTTCTTAATAATTGGTATGTAATGATACAGGTCAAAATTAGCAAGAACTGTTCCTACATCAACAACACCATCCACCGGTGCATCAACACCAGCTAAGTGAGTGTATAAGAGAGCTTGTTTCTTTATGGTGTGCACATAAAAAAAATATAAATATATATATAATTATAAATAAAATTATATTTAATATATAAATGTATACAATTTATATTGGTGTTCTTTAAGTTGCCTTTCTCTGCAATGGAACCTACTGATTATTGCAGATAATTAAATTTATTTAACAGAATATATTATGCAGGAGTGAAAAAAAAAAAATAAATAAATATTTTCATTAATAATGATGAAGAAATACTTTCTATATATTTTTCCTATCGGAAAATCAAGTCCTTCCTAAGTTCTTGATGCAAACATTTATTGGATTTAGCCCTTTTAATGAAATGAGAAATCATGGAGTAAATAAGTTATCAAAATAAAGTAAACCAAAATAGCTTTTAATAATATTTTATACTGAATGTATTCTGTCCAGGAAACATTAAATAATACATTAGCTACATAATAATATTAAATAATATTATTATAAGAATATAGATGGTAACTATAATTTCCATTGATGTTTGAAAAATTATAAAACTTCATTGTTTACTGCTTGTAAAATATTCTTTAGTAGTTATCTGTATGTAGGGTTTTAAATGTGAACAATTATCAACTATTAAAAATAGCAGTATATATTTTATTAATGAAATAAGCTAATTCAATTAATTTAATTTTCAGTTAATATGTGTTTTACCTTCATTTTTCCTACAAGTACGTAATTGTTTTCTACATTAAGAAGAAGAATGAAATTAGTGTATGTTTTAGGGGAATGTACGAAATTAAAGGAACAAAAAGACATGTGGAAGATTTATATAAAAATAAATAAGTCTTTTTTTAGTGCCTTCCTTTCTATATAAATATTTTTATTTCATATTTAAAAATCAGAAGATATGCACTTTTGTAAATAATTTTATAAATTTATATATTTTTTTCTCTTTATTTTCAAGAATTTCTTCATTGCTATTAATGTAAACAATTACTTGAAATAATCATAATAGGCTGGTAATTGTACTGGTTGTTAGCTTGCTTAAAATCTAAGTGGGTTGTGAAATAGCTTCAGCTTTATGCATACTGTAAATTACAAGTATTATGTGATAAATACAAGATCTGATGAGAGTTCTATGTTGTTATTTATTATTTTAAAGCTTATTTTTACGTTAAGTATTCAGTCTGTTGATATTTATAATGTATTAATGATTGCACATTAAAACCTATGAGCCTGCAGTGTGCAATATAATTTAGTGTTATGCAATGTTACCAAAGAATAATGTAAATAGATGACTTGCTGCTACATATAATTTATTTTCTGTATATATGTTACATATACTCATATATTTTCTCATCTAAGTTTCAATTTTGGCAGTCGTTATAAAATTAAAATATTATTGTATTCTTCATAATGTGATAGTAGCTATAAATTTTATAAATTTGATAGTTTTACAAGAGTAATTGTGGGGAAGAACATATAACTACTTTTTAATAACTTTTATTTATTTATTTTTACTAGTTTTTGTTAAGACAAAAAATTCTTCAAGATTAACTCTTGAAAGCATTTTCGTGTTCTGTTATTGAAACTTTTAAAGTAAGGGGAACTAAGTTGTAATACTATTGGCATAATATTGGCACCTATTAACTTATTTTATATGATTTGAGAATAAAATATTATATTTTATGTGAAAGTGAAAATACAATTTTTCCATTATTTATGACTCTGTGATCACTATAGATTTCATTTTCTGTTTCCATTAATCATCTGTTTCTCCTTAAAATCATTCTGTTCCGACAGTTCATTTGTCGTCCTATACAAACAATTTGCATAAGATAGGCAGATTAATTTGGGAAATAATTATTAAGAAACTGTTTGATTAAACAGTATACTTTAATGGATTTTACAACTATTATGAACATAAATTTATGAAATCCACATAGGTATATATCTAATTTGTTTTTAAGATATCTTGAAGTTATATTTTAATTTCATTGATTAAAAATTGCTGGAACTCTTAAGAAAGAAAAAAGAAAATTGGAAAATTAAATTGAAAAAACAAAAGTACATCTTTAATTATAAAATAATAAAAGAGTTAAATATGTTCTTCTCTCAACTTGTCCCTTATTATTTTTATTTGGTATTTATAGTCACACATTATTATTAAATTGTTATTTGTGAAAGTAAGTATTATTTTTGTGAATTATTGATCATTGTTAAAACTGATTACTGTTATATGTACTGTTTTATTAAGTTTGCAATATTTATGTTATTGTGTATTTATTTTATATGTTTATTTGGCTTGTTTAATATTGTACATTATAATGGCAATAATAGCAGTACTTTTATACATATTTATTTTTTAAAAATTACAAAAAAAAAATATATTAAAGTAACTGATGTGTTACTAATATCAGTAGACTGTAATTACATTTGTAACTGGCTAAATTTGATTTTGTTTTCATTTCCATAAGCATATATTGTACATAATGCTTATTTTAAAAAGAAAATATATATCATCATTTTATAATGAATTTTGAAATGTTAATGTTCTTGCAAAAGCTATATTAATTTCATTATGAAAGTAATGAAAATGTAATTATAGACTCTTTGCAAGGTAAAAACATTTGTTTCAGAATGTCTTCAATATGTTAAGAATGTATTTTAAAATTAGATAAATTGTAGAAAATGTAATTACTTTGACTTTAAAAAGTAACTGTTCTGAAGACTATGGAAAACCCTCATTTACTCCGTAAATTCTCCAGCATGTAGTAGGGAGTAATATACTAAATGTTGTAATTTAAATGTACTATTGGATGCTACAGGTATTGAATTTTTTCTGGTATAGTATAAATTGCAAGAGGAATACTTCCAAGGATAATGATATGATAGGAAAGAACGTTTCACTGACCTGAAGCAAGTCTTTCTCCCTCCCCTTCCATCTTTTTAAAAATTGAATTAAATTAAAATATATTTTGATTAAATTTAAAGCATTCCAGTTTTGACATTCCAATGTTGATGTTTGGACCATTTAGTAATTTGAAGAAAATTTAACAGTGTCTCTATTCTTTTTTGTTTCTTTAATTAGAGAGATAAAGTAATTGTGAGTGTTGCCCTTGCTTGCTGCTCATGAACATTTCTGTGATCATGGGGCATTATCACCCAATCCGAATTCAACAAGAAAGTTCTTAGACCTCCTCCCCTCATCATTCCTAAGGAAAACAACTTATAATAGAAATAATTGTTCATTTATATTAATAGTATTTTCAAGCAACCCTATAACATTAAATACCCAAATGTCATTGGCTTTAAGTTCAAAGTATGCTTCAGAAAAATACATATTCGAAATGATTCTCTGTTCGCTACATCTTGATTCATTCATTACTTATAGAAATCTGACTATTTAACCGTCTGTCATTCATCATTGTGACTGACTTCTATTCTCATTGTCTCTGGTTTCAAGGCTGCATTGACTGTTCCTTATGAGGCATAAATAAACTCATTGTTATAGAAATAAACTGATCACAACATTAATTCTTTATTATTCCTTCTTAGTTTAAATTAAGAACATGTGTCACCTAGCTTCACAGTTCCTCTCTTCCAATCAAAAGATGAACCTTATTTTGATTTTCAAATTACCCAAAATGATAAATATAATTATTTCATAGTGTTGTAGTAACTGATTAATGGGTCAAGAAAAAAAATTGTTATCGATTGTATATGCACTTAATACTACTAACAACTAGTACTTGCTATGACTAATGTTTACCGAAAATCCAGCTATGTATTCAGCCATTTGGGGAAGTTAATTTTCAATCTAGTTTAATGAGTATAATAGAAGAATAATTGGCAAATGTGGAGGAGGAGTAACTTGCAAGATTTTTTTCATATTCCAGAAACCATTTTTATTTATTAATTATGAGATCGGTTGGTGATATAAAAGTCATTACACAATTGAAGGACAGAATTGTAGATGAAACAATAAAAGATGTCTTGATACGTATTTTATTAATATATTAATATAATTTTTCTCATCATAGATGTATTTGTATTACTTATGGATACTGTAACAAAATGTCTTATTAAAAAAAAAATAAAGGTTACCATTCTCTAACTTTTTCTATAAATGTAATTGAGACTAATAATTTATTTTTTGTTAAATAAAAAAGCCACAGATAACAGTTGTAAATTATGCTACATATAATAAATGAATTTATTCTATTATACATTTACATTTGTATATTGGAATGATAATAATAGTGATGTACATTTTGTCTGTTAAAATAAATGTAATGTTTCAAAAATAAAACGCTTTCTGAACCTAATTGTTTTTTAAGTTAATTTCATTTTAGTACCATCAAGAGTTAATATTCTTCATGGTTTTTATTTGATTTTCTTTTCTTTATAGATTGCTAATTAATTTTTTCATTGACTATATGTGATCCATACACTATTTATATATTTCACTTATTAACATTAAAAGGCTCTGGGTGAAAGCTTCTTCTACATTGTCATTATTGAGTTGGTCAATTAGTATGATCGCTGTCAAACTGGTTTGTACATATAATATTTCCTTGAAGCACTGTGCCCATGCATACTTGATTTGATGACTCTCAATGAGAAAGTTTTCTTATTGGTTTTGAGAGAATCACTGTTGGAAGTATTTAACATATTTATAAAAGTTATATTACCATCAATTCTAAAAATTCTCCTGCATCTTATCTAGTTTCTAAACTTCACAAAATCTTTCATTTTTACAAAAGTCTCTTATTGCATTTACCCCTTTTTGGAATGGTATTATATGAATTACATGTTTTACATGTAGTATTCTCCGCCATGCTTCCTTTCTGTCTCTAAATACCTTCTCAAATTATAAGCCAAACCAAGGGTTCCTCGCAATTTTTTTTTTTGCACCAATTTTCTTTTTTGCCGTATCTATGCCTCACCAACTTTTCTCTGCATACAGGTGTGAATTTTGGTGGTATTGCCTGTTACACATGTTGGGATGTTTCTTGGGGGGGGGGGGCTAATAATAATTTGGTTATTTCATGCTAAATGACTGTCATGAAAAATATAATATTTAAAATTACTAGAAATATGTCATAAAATCTGTTAAATCTTACCATACATGGAGATCCTACATATCATTGAACCTCCACTATATAAGGTATCAGGGATTAGTGTTTCTTCCCCAAATGATTACTCAAAGGGTTTGATAAGAAGAAACAAAACGAAAGGCTATTACATTAAAAAGTTATTATTTAAAAACACCATCACTGAATATGTATCAGAACACTTTTGATACCATAACTCAATTACACTTGGGTCACTCATTGTATTTACTTATACTTCTGAACTGATTTCTTCTGAATAAAGAATGTTCTATGAAAAGAAAAGAAAACTACAAAGACAATTTTTTTTTCTGAAATGCAGAGTTCGATGATATTGACTGCTATGAAAATCAGTCAATATAAGATCCACAGGTGTGAGGAGGATAGTTCCACTTCTGCTGAACAATGTTCTATTTTAAGGGGGTTTTGTTAAACAATGGGTACCGATTAGAACATCAGGATGTGGGTTAATCAGCAACAGACAGTATCTACAGAAACCCACTTTGGACAAGTCATGCTGGGTATACTATGATAGTTCCCCTTCTACTGAACTCTGTTCCATTTTAAAGGGTTATTGTGAGCTGATCGAGCTGTGAATGGAACAAATGTTGCAGGTGGCCCGGTCATTGGTGGAAGTACCCGACAGTAATCTCCCAAACTATTATATGTTAATAAGTCCTTAATACAAATAAAAATGGATATGGCCTCTTTTGAAAATTGATTGATGTAAATTAGATTATATCTTCCAACTGGCTGTGGACCACTGTCCATCTACAAGATAAAGTCAGTTCCCTATTAGACAAGTTATATTTATTCATCCCTCCTTTTTTGTTTTTACCCAGTTAGATCAGTCAGTATATCGTCCATAGCTGAGCTTTGAAAAAACCCCGTCCCTACCACTAATTAAGGTAGATTGCAGCTCCAGGTTACTGCTGAAGATTCCCCTGTCATCTTTCCTAGACCATCTTACGATCTTTTGGTAAGTTCTTGGTCTCCAGTAGAATTAACTTATGAAAGGGTGCAAAACCTCTTCCATGAGATTCAATAGGAAGTAGATCTACTCAAAAGAAGATGCATTCTTATAGATGGAATCCACCTTAATTCATCCTGTCAATTGTTAAGTTAAAGTTTAGCCAATTGTTAAGTCTTGGTTTTTCATCTCTAAATCTCCCTGGACACTCCTTCCTTTCATTCAGTGATGGCTGTAGCCATTTTAAAAATTGTTTGACCTGGTTTCAAACCTTCATCAATTAAATTACAATTATCTGTGATAGACAAATTTGATTATTTACTCTGTTATCTTAACGATCTTGCCGATGAGTTAATTTTTCCTCAAGAGAAATATGAAGCTGCTGTCAAATTATTTCTAGGTGGTTGCTTTCGATGCATGCTGATGAGTTGTTTTTTTTTTTATTATTATTATTTATTAACGTCCACTTTTTGCAACTTAGGCTAATCAGGTGATGAGTTGTTAGCTTCATCAGTCATTTCTCACCACACATTTCACTTTGGTATAACTGAAAACTCTGTAGGCCTCACCTCAGGTCAACAATCATCAGTGAATTCTTCTCATACCTCAATATATCTAGTTGTCTCCCCATTGAGCTATTAATGAGTTAATGGTAACTGAGCTTGTCAATAATCAGACTTGTTTCAGCAAATATGTTGTAGTTCTTATTATTCTTGATTCAGTATTTGAATTGTCAGTAATTTCTGAAAACTGTGCTCAGTGTCTCCCTACTTTTGTAAGTTCCCAGGTAAAAGAAGAATGTTCTATTTCCACGTCTAAAAACTTTTTCACTCATTAAGCTGTGTTGAACCTTCCAGGAGATTTCTTATCTAGTACCCTCCCATTCACAATTCTTACTAGGATATCTCACAATACCCTTAATTTGCCAATCACTTTGTCTGGCATACCCTTATTATGCCAATCACTTTGTCAAGGCGATGATAAATATTTGGTATTAGCAGGTTCTACTTTTAATATGATTGCACAAAGTGATTGCCTTCCTGGAACTGATATTATGAGCAAGTCTCTTCTTGACCATGTTAAAGACCTAGGTGAACGTTTCCCTGGAGCTGTTGGAACCAAATTTGTATCCTCATGGGGTCCGCCCACACAATATTATACTCTGATATTCGTAGAAGTACTGATAACTCTCTCATTTCCTTAATATTTGAAAAATATCAGCCAATGATTTGGCACACCTTAAATTAGTTCTGGGCTGAAAAGAAACACATCATTGTACCCTGTCATCTCCTGATGATAATTTCTGGGAATCCTTTCAGGAAAAAAGTCTCCATCCCTAAAATATTTTCTTTCCTGTATGGTATTTTTAAAACCTTGTGTGGTTTTTAAAGGCAGTGGCAGAAACCCTAGTTTCATGTTACTTTAGGTCGAGTTGTTAAAAGGTGTCACCTATGTATAAACCAATTGATAACTACTCATTAAACTTTATTTGATTCTGACTTATTTTGACAAATGATGTAACATTTTTTGACTTATATGATAGTTCTAATTGTAAGTATGATTCGGATTAATCTTTGCACATCCCCCCCCCCCAATCATTTTCTTAATCTTCATGATTACATAACATTTATCAGAGATATTTTTTTTTCCCCGGTAATTAAATTATTATTACATTCTGATGGTTGAAGTTTTAGAATAACTCATGTTACAATAATTTAAACAAAACAATGCTGAATTTGCACAATATGCGGGAGCTGAATTTTTGGAGAGATAAATACAGTCTGCTCTAATCCAACTCTGGTTGGCTTTTGGAGAAAAATAAGTAGATTATACATATTAATAACGAATACTAAATAGTATAAAACAAGAATAGTAGAACATCAATAACAGGCCAACACTGAAAGAAACTTTTTCACAGAAAATACCTAATTCTTAGATTTTTTTGGGTGCTGAATCCAAATATGACACAAACAGCTGCATCACCCACCATATTTTTCACATTTTATAAATAAACTTATTAAATTAACTGATTTTTACAGAATTTAACAGCTTTTATGTATTTTAAATATCTCACATGGTAAACCTAGAGTGGCGAGTTCGATTACTGCCTGGGCAGAGGAATTTATTTAGTGACAGAATTCATTAAATAAACTCCTAAGTCCCACCCTGGCTAGAAAAGGGTAGATAACCCGTCCCAATTAGCCTAAGTTGCAAAAAGTGGATGTTAATAAATAATTTAATTTTATATTTTAAATAAATTGAAAAAGTAGGTATAATAGATGTAGAGGATGTTGGTAGCAAGGCTGATACACTGCTGATTCTGTTTTATGGCAAACAGCTTAGAACCTAGACATAATGTTAAATAAAAGATGCTGTTCTGGCCATGGTTGGATGATAAGTGATGTCCACATCAATTACAGTAGCATGTAGGCTTCTTGGTCAGCAAGATGATTTTACTTGTTTCTTGTGTGAATGGGACAGTTAGGACTAATGGAACAATTTGTAAAGGCTTTGCCTAAAGATAGGCTATATTTCAAGTACCTCTGCCAACAGCTTTCTCCTCTTTCAGAAACTAAACTGAAAGAAGGTTGGGCCTGACATTAGAAAATTAATATTTGACTTAACTTTTAATCCACAATGGCCTTAAATGAGAAACAAGCATGGGTATCATCCAAGCAAGTCGTTAAAGAACTGGGAAATGAAAAACACCCAGGATATGTTTCTATTGTAGCTATTATGGTAAACAAGTTTAAACTTTAGGGTGTTTGATGAGCCTGAAAGTTCACTTTTTAAATAGCCACCTAGATTATTTACCGGAGAATTTGGGAGATGTTAGTGAAGAGCAAGGTTAGCGTTTTCCCCAGGACATTAAAGTAATGGATAAATCCTACCAGGGCCGCTGGAACACGAATATCATGGGGGACTACTGTTGGTCACTTCATTAATAAGTTCAGCAAGTGACTCATCACAGAAAAACTATGCAAGAAGCTTCAAGAAAAAAAATAGAAAGGAAGTATAAACCATTTCAGCTGACAAGTGAAATCTGTATTAGCACATTATATCATTATTGTAAGAAGCCTCCTGTACAAATCGCGCTTATGGTGTAAAATAGCATTTCATCCATATTCCCATATTTTGAATAGAGGTTTTATACTATACTAGCGGACCCGACAGATGTTGTCCTGCATGATATTTCAAGCGATTAGGATATTAAACAAAGTATGAAATGAAAAAAAAAAATAATATAATAATTTCATTATTCTTTACTTTAAAATAACATCAATTTTTCTAAAAACAATTTGTTATAATCAATAATGTTCATCATAAAGAATTGTTGAGGATATCAATATTTCTATGCAAATTACTTGCTTCACTTATTGTTATAGAAAAAAATGTTTAAAACAAAAGCTACTTTTAATAACACAAAAACAACTTTTGTTATGTGCATGTTTGCCTAAAAACAAATAGAAAATGAAATATCGCAATTTTTTTATTCAGGCCTCCCTTATAACCCCCACTCCCGTTCGAACCTAAAAAATTTAATATAGCTTATAATCATGGAAGAATTAATGCTAATATACATATAGAGTTTTGTTAAGTTCGGTTCAATCGTTAGTGCCCAATAAAATTGTTGACTCACACTTTAACTTTTTAGTGTTAATCTCATTTATACTTTGTTATACGACAAAAGTGAATATAGCAAAAGTTACACTAAATAACAAAATAAACAACTTGTATCCTGTGCATATTAGTGGAAAATCCAATAGGAAATGGAATATCGCTATTTTTAATTGTAAGCCTCCCTTACAACCCCCATTCCTGCTCCATCTGCCAGGCTGATTTATGAATCTAAACCATCCAGGGCGTCAACCAGACATACAAAAAAATTCATTCAAATCGGTCTAGCCGTTTAGGAGTTTAGTAACATAGACACATACAATATAATTATATATATAAAGATAATAAATAGCAGATTACTCGAACACTACGGGTGATACAAAAAAACAAAGTTGTGGCATGCAGGGGCTGCGTAAATTAAGATTTCCCATGTGTGCCACGCATTTGCATTTATCTCAAAAAATAAAAGTTCAATGAGAACAATATTTGGTATTTATGCTTCAAATAATATGCTTCATAATATAACAGCTTATTGTATATATGACATGAGTAGGAGTGGGGGTTTACTGAAGCCCGAAAACTAAAAAATGGAAATATCTCCATTAATAATCAAGATAGTGAAAACAAACAAACAATATTTATAGAACTAAACATTTGCAATACAATTGGTTCTATATCATTTTTTGATCCGACTCATAATAACGGTGATACATCGAATTTTGAAAATTCGCCCCTCTAAACCCCCCCTCTCACTTGTCAGATTTCAGCCATTAACGAACTTCATCCTTCTTTTAGTAGATTTCCCTTAAGGGGGGGGGAGGATTTTCGAAATATCTCCGTTACTATAGGTCGGATCGAAAATTTTTATAGAACCAATCTTATTGCAAATTAAATTTACTATAATTATTGTTCCTACATTTCTTCTCTATCTTGAATAATTACCGAGATATTTGCATTTTTCAATTTTCAGGCTTCAGAAAATCCCACTTCTACTGGTTACATAAACAATACTCTAATATATAATAAACCACATTATTCGAAGCTTAAATATCAAATATTGTATTCAAGGGACCTTTATTACACGAGATACACGCAAATATGTTCTGGTAACCCCTCCCCCCCCATCCGTCTTAAGGTTTTCGATTACTAAAATTTGATTGATTGAGATAACAATTATTCTGATTCATTATGAATTACAGTACTAGATATAGTAAATAGTTCTCAATAAAATTAATATGTTATATTCTGATATATTTGAGTATTTTTTTTTCTTTCCGGTTGCTTCCTGGCAGATCTGTTTGCTTACATTCCAAACGCTTCCTGTCGGCAGGTTATTGAAATTGACTGAAACATTTCCTATTTCCGTTTGTATTTATTAACTTAATATTCAAGGTGGTGTTGTGTTAGCAGTATGTAGATTTATCTATTACTAAACTTCACGAGGGAAATTTGCTTATTTTACGCAGCCCCAGCGTGACGGACTTTTTTACATAAAATGACTAAATATCTATTTTGGTAACTATTAAACAAGAATTGCGACCGATGGAGCGTTAACTGGCATATGTGTGTGTGTGTGTGTGTGTGTATATGTATATATATATATAATTGTGTGTATATGTATATATATATATATATATATATATATATATATATATATATATATATATATGTATGTATGTATGTATATACTAGCTAACGTTACCCGGCGATGCCCGGGAAATCATTGTTAACTGATTAATGATGGTATTTTTATAGCAAAACTTCAATGTGTACAAATACACTTCCCTCCACGACGTATTGTTTTTCCGAAATAGCCAATCCTAAAGGGTAACTTTTGGAGACTAATAGACTAGAAATTTTAGTTTTGAAGAATAAATGTGTTCCTAATCTATCCCTCTCCACTTTTTTGAGTAATTTAAACCATAATCATGGATAGCATTTATTAAAATTAAATATCATCTGTAAAGTACATATTTCCTGTCAAAAACCAATCCGAGCACATATAGTTTAAGCATGGTTTTGTACATAAGATTATATTCGTAATAGTAAATCTAAGTGGAAATCACTTCTAGTAATGCCAGCATTTTACAGGAAATGAGTAAACTCAATTAACTGTTTAAGCCTCCCATCAACTTCTGCTCCAGCTTGAGAGTTATCAATATTGTTTCCTTAAGTTATTGATTCAAAAAATTATTTTAAAAATTTATCTACTTCTTGGTTTGGAGATTTCTAACCTCACTAATCCCAATCTTACTTAGAACTATCATATAAGACTAAAACATAACATCATTTGTCATAATATGCATGAAATAGCCACTTATATAAGTAGACACTTATATAAGTAGTAATAAAATTAATGACTCCCGCTATAGTTTTAGCGTATATCCCGTGTTTACTTCATTTTACGACAAAAGTGAATGCAACATGATTTACTCTAAATAACAAAATAAACAACTTTTGTTATGTGCATGTTTGCCGAGAAATTAATAGGAAACGAAATATCACTGTTTTCATTTAAGGCTTGCCATTTAATATAGCTTATAATCAGGGAGGTTTTAATACTAAATTACATGCGGAGTTTCGGTGAGTTCGGTTCAGTCCTTTATGCCGTTTAAAATTGTTGACTAGGGCTTTAGTTTTTAGTGTATATCTCATTTATACTAATATTGCAACAAAAATTAATATAACAAAAGTTGCTCTAAATAACAAAATAAACAACTTTTTTCAAGTGCATATTTGCCGAAAAACCAATAGGAAACGAAATATAACTATATTTAATTTCAGGTCTCGCTTTTATAGCAAGACTTCAATGTGTACACACAACTTCAATTACACTTCACTCCTCGACGTATTGTTTTTCCAAAAGGGCCTGGCAACTTTTGGGGACTAATAGAATAGAAATTTTAGTTAGGAAGAATAAATGAAAATGTCTATTTTTGAGGTGCTGGAAGGAATTATTATCTCAGGTAAGGAACGAGGAGTTTTTTTCCTTACCTGAGAAATGAAAAAGTGTTCCTAATCAATCCCTCTCCACTGTTTGATACGCCGTTTTCAATAATGCAAACCAAAATCATGGATAGCATTTATTATAATTAAATACCATCCATAATGTACATATTTCCTGTCAAAAACCAATCCTAGCACATATAGTTAGTCTAAGCATAGTTTTGTAAATAAGATTATATTCGTAATAGTAAATCTCAGTAGAAATCACTAATGCCAGCATTTCACTGGAAATAAGTTAGCCCAATTAATTGTTTTAGCCTCCCGTCAACTTCCGCTCCCATATGAGGATTATCAAAATTGTTTTCCTTAAATTATTCTTTCAAAATATTAAACGCTTGGAATGTTTTAATAATTTATATACCTAATGAAATTAAATAATAGTATTACCCTAAAAATAATTTCATTTATATTCAAAAAGCAAGTTGAGGGGAAGAGATCGTATCCCTCTCTGCAACCTAAGTAATACTTTAAACAATTATATCGAGTTTAAATGCATATTCATTTGTCATGATGACATCAACAAATAACGTTTAATTGTTATGATAGTACACATTTGTTTCAAGAACGTCAAGATATCGGAAATAACATAATAAATTACCAGAATCAAACAGTTTAATTCCCCACAACTTCCGCAGTCACTCCTTATGCAAGTTCATCATGGCTTTGTTTAAATTATACATTATACAAATAATAAATAATGGAAATGCTCTTACACTTTACATTTATATAGGAAACAAATAAAAAGCTGCTTTCTAGGGAAAATAAATAAATGAGGTAGGGGGGGAGGTGAGATTTATAACCGCACTAATCTGAATAATACTTAGACTATATATAAGACTAAACATAACATCAACTGTCGAAATATATATATATATATATTAAATCTCGTGTTTAACTCATTTTACGATTTCTTCTATATTTGCATGTCTGCCGAAAAAACTAATAGGAAACGAAGTTTGGCGATTTTTCATATAATGCCTCCCTTACAACACCCACTAAGAAGTAAGAATTAATGCATATGGAGTTTTGTTAAGTAAGGTTCAATCGTAATAAAATTTTTGGCGGCCGCTATAGTTTTTAGTGTATGTCTTGTTTATACTCGGTTATATAACAAAAGTGAATATAACAAAAGTTACTCTAAATAACTTTTGTCTCGCACATATTTGACAAAAAAACAAGAAACGACTTATCGCTATTTTTAATTTCAGGACTCTCTTACAACTCCCACTCCTGCTAGAAATGTTGGTACAGATTATTATCGTGGAGGAGTTAGTGCTAATACACATACCGAGTTTTGTTTAGTTTGGTTGCGTCTTTTGTGCCAAAAGAAATTGTTGACTCCCGCTATATTTTTTCGCGTATAACTCATTTCTATTTCTGTATACGATAAAAGTGAATATAACAAAAGTTACTCCAAATAACTAAATAAATAATTTTTGTCATGTGCATATTTGTCGAAAAACCAATAGGAAACGGAATATCACTATTTTTGAAATATCGCTATAGTACAGACACAGGTTACAATTATATATATAGAAGATAGATTTATAGTTTTGAACGGCATTTTCGTCATCTCCTGGGTAGGAATGATGGCCATTTGAAGAAATGTTACGAAAATCGCGTCATGAGTAACTTCCCTTAAAGGAAATCAGCTACTGAGGTCGTACTCTTGAGATGCGATTTTCAAAAGTTTTCTTCAAATCTCCATCGATCCTACCTAGGAGGTGACGAAAATGAGGTCCATTCAAACTTGTATATCTATATATATATATAAAATTGTAACCTCTGTCTGTACATTTTGTTTCTTTCGTGTCTGTTTGTTTGTTTGTTTGTTTATTTGTTTGTTTGTTTGTTACCTTTTCACGCATAAACGGCTGAACCGAATTTTATGAAACTTGGTATGTATATTACAACTAACCCAACTTAGACTTTAGGCTATGTTAATATTCTCTGAGACGAACAGGAGTGGGGGTTATAAGGGAGGCCTGAAATTAAAAATAGCGATATTTCGTTTCCTATTGCATTTTTGGCAATAATGCACATAACAACAATTGTTTATTTTGTTATTTAGAGTAACTTTTGTAATATGCACTTTTGTCGTATACCTAAGTATAAATGAGTTATACGTTAAAAACTACTGCGGAAGTCAGCAATTTTATTTGGCACAAAAAACTCAACCTAACTAAACCAAACTCGGTATGTGATTTAGCACTAACGTCTTCCTTATAATAAGCCATACTAACATTTCTAGGGACGGGCAGGAGTGGGGGTTATAAGGGAGTGCTGAAATTAAAAATAGCAATTTTTCGTTTCCTATTGGTTTTTCGGCAAATATCACATAACAAAAGTTATCTATTTTGTTATTTAGACTAACTTTTTTTATATAGACTTTCGTCGTATACCCAAGTATAAACGAGTTATGCGCTAAAAATTATAGCGGGAGTCAACAATTTTATTTGGCACAAAAACTCAACCGAACTAAACCTAAATCGGTATGTGAATTAGCACTAACGTCTTCCACATAATAAGCCATGCTAACATTTCTAGGGACGGGCAGGAGTGGGGGTTATAAGGGAGGCCTGAAATAAAAAAGTGATATTTTGTTTCCTATTGGTTTTTCGGCAAATATGCACATAACAAAAGTTGTTTAGTTTGTTATTTAGAGAAACTTTTGTTATATATACCATCGTCGTAGACCTAAGTATAAAGGCGTTATACGCTAAAAATGATACCGGGAGTCAACAATTTTATTTGGCTCAAAAGACTCAACCGAACTAAATAAAACACTCAGTATGTGTATTAGCACTAACGCCTTCCTTATAATAAGCCATACTAACCGTTCTAGGGACGGGCAGGAGTGGGGGTTATAAGGGAGGCCTGAAATTAAAAATAGTGATATTTCGTTTCCTATTGGGGTTTCGGCAAATATGCACATAACAAAAGTTGTTTAGTTTGTTATTTAGAGAAATTTGCTCAACAATTCTTTGGAAATACCAGGAACCTCACCGGAAAAAATTAATTCAATTGTATGTTAATATTTTGTGCTTAATAATTCAAATCTATCCATAATGCACAGGAAATGGGAAATATGACAATATGGAGGACAATAAAGTCTTACATAAAAAAAAAAAAAATTTTATTATCCATTATTAAATACACAGAAACGACGGGTATTAACCCTAAACACTGGGAAGGGTAAATGTCAAAATATTGTGCAAAGTAAAGCCTTGCTAAAAAAATACCATCACCGTTAAGCCTCAAATGAAATCCCGAGCGAAGCCGGGTATCTGAGCTAGTATATATATATATATATATATATATATATATATATATATATATATATATATGCTTATATGAACATTTATGTGGCTATTTGTAAGTATTATTATTATTTAATAACGTCCACTTTTTGCAACTTAGGCTAATTGGGACGGGTTATCTAAAGGTTACCAGCATTCTTCTATTCTTTTCTAGCCAGGGTGGGATTTTAGGATGTTATTTAATGAATTTCGTCACTAAACAATTTCGTTTGCCCTGGCGAGAATAGAACTCGCCACTCTAGGTTTACCATGTGAGATAAAGGATAAAAGAGATTTGTAAGTAAAATATAATGAAAAAATACAAATGTTTGAAAGGAGTGAGTACTTAAAAAGGTTTACTCTTTGGTAGGTTGGTTTTTGCAGCGATCAATGACCTCTGTAGCAATGTTGCCGATTGTATATCCTCCTTATCGATTATTTCCCGCCACAGCTGGAATATGTTTTCAGGCCGAGGAGTAGCCCCTTTCAGAAACAGGCAAGAAACAGGTATAGGGAGGGAACTGTATCCCTTTCAGTACTCAACATACAAAGCTCCACTCCTCAATAACTTTAGTAGATTTCCCTTATGGGAAATCAGCTTTTGTGATTGTACTCATGACGCGATTTTTGATCATTTTATTCATATGCCCAATCCTATCTAGATGATAGATGTATACGGGTATACACAATAAATACGATTTTTCTGATCTCACTTTAGAGAGCGTAATTTTTACTTGATCGATGCCATACTCAATACTTTACGATTCATATAAAGCTAAAAACAAATTTCCTTAATGATCCTAATTGTAACAGAATACTAGACATAAAGGGGGAAAAAGTGAAATATCTATTATTTTTAGTTCCATCAAAAAATATTCAAAATCTATCTCATTAACTGATTTTTATATTTTGGTTTCAGTCTTTTGTAAACCCCCACTCCTACTCACCGGATTTTCACTTAAAATATCTCAAATCACTAAATATTTCATGTGCAGCTCACATGTTACTTTCCGTTTTCATAGTCTTCTTACTATGGCTGAAAGAGAAAAGGTAGAGAGATGAGATCAACAGTGTGTCATATTCCACTACTTAGGAGATCTGCTAGTTCATGCAGCACCTGCGTGACAGATATTTTTTTAATATGAACTTTTTGTCACCTGCCTGGGCCTAAGAAAGAAGAATGCGAAGGAACTAATGTAGAGAAAACCCCCCCTTTAATTGTTAGGGAATGAAGTCATGTTGCTTTATTTTTTTAAGAGTAATTTTGACATTATAATATTAGTAGTACTGGTAGTGTGTGCTTTAATACATAGTGAGCATGGCTTATGTGCCTTAACTGAAGTAAAACATGTTAAAATCAAATACCATTTTTCCAGCAGATGGATATTTCCTGGAAACTTATTACTTCAATTTTAATTTTTAAACTGTAATTATAAATAAATTTGATATAGGAATATTCTTAAAAAGATATTGTTGTGCATACTACATTAATGAACTTGTTTACTTTCAAATTGAATTGAGGAAGAATCATGAATTTTAATGATTAAACTAAATTGTGGCTCAAAGAATTGACCAACATTTCTTGACCAAAATAAATTTCTTCAGGCATGGTACATATATTAATTAGTTGTTTTTCCAATAACTAAACTTACCTTTAACTCATCTTGGTTTTCATTTTTCTTATTTCATGAAAGTTGATTATTCTTGAAATATTTGGGGTTTTAAGTAAAACACTTCTAAGGCTACAACCTTATTTTCACTCCCTGTAACCTTGCCCTGACTGCTTGCAACAAGAGACCAACGCCACAGTATCATGCATAGACTCACTGATGATTGGCATTAGCGTCTATATCTATGACAATTAGTCCATTATTTGAGTTACTAAACAATTATATTAAAAAAATATAAATGAGTCTGTAATATGTTTTTAAAGTTAAACTTTTAGATCCTTTCTTGAAAAATAAGAGTATTGGAAAAAAATATGAATATGATGGAAAATATTTAAGATAATTGTTATATTAAAGCATGTATAAAACAAAAGTTACTCTAAATAACAAAGTAAGCAACTTTTGTTATGTGCACGCTTGAAATACCGCGAATTTTTATTTCAGGCTTCCCGTATAACACCACTCCCGTTCGAAGCAAACAATTTTAATATAGCTTATAATCATGGAAGAATTAATACTAATTCACATACCAAGTTTTGTTAAGTCCCATTTTTGTATTTTTAAGTTTTTAGTGTATATCTGTTTTATATTTTGCTATATGACAAAAGTGAATATTAATCAATGCTAATTCACATATCAAATTTTGTAAAGTCCCACTTTTTTAGTGAATATCTCGTTTATACTTTGTTATACGACAAAAGGAATTATTACAAAAGTTACTCTAAATAACAAAATAAACAATTTTTGTCATGTGCATATTTGTTGAAAAACCAGTAGGAAATGAAATATTGCTATTTTTATTTTCAGGCCTTCCTTACAGCCCCCACTCCTGCTCGTCCCTAGAAGTGTTGGTACATGTTAGTGCTAATACACATACAGTTTTGTGTAGTTTGTTTGAGTTTTTTATGCCAAATAAAATTGTTTAGTCCCGCTATAGATTTAAGGTGGATCCTTTCCTAAAATGAAATAGTATTGGAAAGAAATATGAACTATGTTTAAAATGGAAAATATTTGAGATAATTGTTCACAAAAATAAAATAATCACTATTCAGGGCAATCTACCCTATCTCCAGTGCTCTATATTTGTTCCCAATTCACTCAAAATTCCTGCGAGTGGTTTATTAATTTATTTATTACATTGAGACTCAATTAGAAGTTCTATTCTTCAATTACATATATTATTTTTTTAAATAATGCTTTATATGATCGTGAGAAAAAAATTAAATGGAATTTTTGTAGGCATTTGTTCAAATTCATTTCCTTTATGAGGATCTAAAGACATCAAAATTAAAACTGAATATTAAAATGTTCAAAATCTTTAAAAACTAAATGACCTTGGTAATTTTAATTATATATTCGGAAGTTTAAAAATTCAGGTTTTAATAAATTTTTTCGGTCTCAATACTTAAGTAACACTGAATAGAACAGGGCCTTTGTGAATTTCCCAATCAATGTTAACTTACTGTTATGGAATGCTAACAAAGTTTTAATGTATTCCTTACACAGAAGTAGCACTACTTGATAAGGTGTTGACGGGAGATTCTTACAATATCAGCAACAGCATGCAGCGGTTTTTGGTGCCATAAAGTTTTTTGTAACTTTCAAATAAAATAAAATTTATTATCTTCCTCTAATTCAAATTTACCATCTTCTTCTTTGTAATAAAAGTGTCTTTATAATTAATATGCTAAAGGAAAGGAAGGTTTAAAAGAATAACAACAATTTTTTTCATAATCCACATTTAATCAATGACAATTTTTTCATATTTATATCCATGGACATGTAAATTCAACTTAGACCTGCATATATCACTCATAATTATACTTAATAAATATACACAAAATAGTTGTGCTACTAACTGATTTTATAATATACAAGTATAATACAAATGAGAAATCAGGCACCTTATAGTGTGATATTTCTATATTCTAAACATAAGTAAATACAACTGATCTAATCATAAATAATGCTATGTTTAATTTAATTAAATATAGTTTAACTGATTCTACAAAGAAACAAAATCTCAAAGCATTATATATCAATACTGTTTAAAAGTTCAGAAACAAAACAATAAGTCGAAAAAGAACTTGACTAGCAGATATATACAATAAAGAATAATATTTTAAATAGAATTTTGTGTTTACAAATCCATGGTGGTTAGTTTTAGTCATGAAGCATGTAGATTTTAGTTAATAAATGCAAGTTTTAAAAAATAAAGCCTTCTTACATTCCTTATCTTTCAGTTCTATCCCTGAGATGCCTAATATGATTTTGACTGATTTAATTTTATAAAACATGAGGGATCCAAACACAGTAAACACATAACCATTATGTTAATTTAATTACAGACTATAAGCTAAATGTAACTAAAAATAATTAACCTAGTACAGCTCAATATGAGCCAGATTGTCATGACCCAGCGGTTCTGGATCTCCTTCACTCTAGCGCTTCGGCAATATCCATACAATTTTGGAAAACTACAAAATTATAATTCTACAAAAATTGAACTACTTATTTACATTTCTTTCTCGAATAAGTCAAAGGAATCTTACCAAGTACGGTATTTACAAACTCAAGCTCTATCATGGTTTCAAAGTTTTTTTTAATTACTTTAAAAATTTGCGAAAACTTTTGTGAAAGATGAAGAGGAGAAATGGCACTCTGATGAATGGCTGATGATAGTAATGAACCATGGGATGTTATTAAGGAGGTAGCCCCGACTTTTTAGGGTCGGTCAAGTTTCCTTACGAGTCATTTGAATCATCTCAAACGAGACTTGTCCTACAGGAGCTACAGCCATGGCTCATCAAAAATAGACAAAAACAACAACTCATGCCCTACACAACTACAAACCATGCTCTACTCAGATGGAATGAGGGAGTTAACTAAATTGAAAACATAAAAAGTAAATACACCTCTCTTATTATATAAAATAAATAAAAATTTTACAGAATTAATATACTTAATAATACAACATGAAAATCAAACTTATCCACAACTTTACACAAAATACATCGAAGATAATCTTCAAATATAAAATACTTTATATAAATATATCTTTTTAATGCTTACATTTCTTTTATTATTAAAAACTCAAAATTGACCTAATGAGATATTTATAATTGGAGTGTAATGGTACCATGGACATGGTGGAAAGTATGCCCACATTGGATATGTTGATTTGATATGGTATTAATGAGAATCAGTCTCAATAGACATAAATCTGTTTGAGTTGTTCCCGGAATTCTGCAGGGATGGTGTAGACCTCCTGAGGTGGCTTCTTCTTCACCAACCTCCTCCACTTCCCACGGAGATTCTTCCTGAACCCTTTACACTCGCCTGTCTCCTCAGCTGGAAGCACTATGCTTGTCTGCAACTGAACAAAAAAAAAATACTCTTTTAATATAAAATTATTTTTAAGTGTAAGTATAGGATTAAAATATCGTCCATAAAAACAATATGTATTTAGTACTAGTTTTATTAAAGTAAAAGAAATAATGGAAATGTGAAGTGACAAATGTTATGACAGACATTAGCACTGCAACATAACCTCAGTTGAGTCTTAAATGTTGACTTTTCTTATAGATTAAATCTCCACTTTCAAAACTGTCCTTCAAAAAGAATAATACTTGGGTTAACTCTACAAGTATATTATAATGTGGTTCAAATAAGAAACAAAAAAGCTAAATCAGCCAAATATGTAAATATGATGCTAGAGTTTAAAAACTGTGTACTTTTGAAAAACCTGCCTGCAGACATATTTAGTATTATGTTTTAGGACCAACCATTTCAGAGCTCATCATCAAACAAATGTAAGTATTATTCATAAAATTATTAATCAGAAAAACTGATTGGAACAACAAGAAAAGACAGAGAAACAAAAGTTAAAAAGGCTTACGAATTTTGACACATATGATTTCAAGCTAAACTACCTCCACCTAACGGTAGATGGAACAAGTTACAGAAGAGTGAACAAAAAAAAAATCATTCCAATAGTACCGTTTTAACAAATACAGGAAGTAATTATGTGGCAGTTTTGTGAAGCAGCGGATATATTGTGTGCTAACAACAATGCACCTTTCCCGCCCATCCGTGCAATTGGTCAAGCTTAAGTACTTTGGCTAACAGTGGGCTTGTCCTGCATTACTGTTTAGTTTGCAGAACTTGGACGTAATAAAGATAGCTTTAGAGATTCGATGTTTTGAAGTCTCTGCGAGGGAATACTTGAGCCGTGACATGAACGTCAGTGGAATGGGAAGACTGGTAGGAGCTGAATTGCTGCCAGCCCCCAAGGAAGAATATAGGGGATGCCGAGGCTTTGGGAAATCAAGAGCCACCCTGACCCGGGCAGCTGAAGGTAAAAGGGTGGCCTTTCACACCACAATCAGCCGCCATCTTGGTTTCTCCCCTCCGCAAGGGTAGTGGGCAAGTTTTCCCATGAAATTACAACCTTGTCCCAATAATACCACCTCACCACTCACCGAGTCTCATATAACAAAGAATAGTGTGCCAAAAGTGTGGTTGAGTACTCTTTTTTGAGATCAAAATCTAAATGTAACAGCCATCTATAACCATTAAATAGACGTATTTCCCTCCATATAGATAAAGAAACAGTAGGCACTTCTAAACAAAGGAAACTGCAACTCAATTACTTTTACTGCCATAATTCTGGAAAATAGTATTCATAAAATCCCACGAATCAATATAATTATTGTCAAGTTGACTGTAATTATCGTCGTCGAATCAATATTATGAATTTACATTTTCCAATATCAACTCCATCAGAAGGCATTACATGTGAGCCTCAATGCCAACGGAGTTAAATATGTTTTCAATTAATGAACTACAAAAGTGAGTCGAATGTTATAACCAAGGGGCACTTGATCATATGAGGGTTGGCTTGTAATAAATTCTGAAAAGTAGTGTTTAAAGGAGGTCGGGGCTGGAGACAAGTGAAAGTGGCGCCACGAAAGAAGAGAGACCCAGGCGTCGACTAATGTAGGACAACGCCAACTGCAACTGGGTCGCTTGACTACTCCCCCTCAGCTAACCCAATCTATGTCTCTTAGTCAATCTGCCTTCTTTTTTCATAATTAATAGGCTATGAATAATCTACAATTAAATTGTTACATGAAATGCCAAGGCTTCCAAACCATCATTTCACGGACAACTTTCATTAAACAAAATACATCCAAGTAGTTGGACTAAAAATGGTAACAATAGGAAAGGGGCAAACAACAACAGTATTCTACCGCCAATTTTCGAAAGAATTAATCATTGTTGCTCCATTGACAAAAGAAGTTCAGAGTTCAAGGACTACTTAACTGATACAAGGAGACGCTCCTTTTTGTTGTCTACATATACATATATTTAAACAGTGAATGCATTTAAGGGAAGAGGTAAGTTACTTGGCTTGACAACTAGAAAGCTGATCTCGAGAGGGGGGGGGCACGGGGAGACAGCACAGCGTTGCCAAGCCGAACATCCCCTCATTACAGGGCTACCAACCTCACTTGCCCCGATCAATTCGGCACGTGGTAACAATACAATAAAAAAATTCTTGTTGCCTAACGGTTTTTCTTGTCCATGAGGGTGATTTTTATTTTCCTGAATACAAATATAATTCGTGAAAAGTCATGGTTCAGGTAGTATTACCGTAAGATGGAGTACATAGCAAGACTGATTATTAGAATACCTTGAAACGTAAAAGTTCACTAAGGTTTTTTTTTTTACTTATTAATAAAGCCACATTCTTAAACAAAAATGTTGGCTACGTTAAAGAATAATGACTCGCAATTATAATACAATATTGCAAAACATAATTTATACACTTTAGAACAATATGTGAATAAAACGTTTTTAAATGTTTAACGATCCTGTAGAGAGTAACCTTGGCTATATCCCAACAGTACGGGAACAGTTAGACATCCAGAATAGAATTCTATAATGAGCTTATCTACTATTTATTTAAACAAAATTGATTTATGTTACATAAAAGGTAGGCACTGTTGCAAAAGACTTAAATTGTGCCGTAAAATACGACTGTTTTCCAAACCAATTTGGCCTGTTCTAAATCATTGCTGCTTATATAAACAGCTTTTAGAAGAGACTAGACAGCGTAAAAATAGTATGTACTGCTTTAAATAAACAATATTCTTGAGTGGGGTTAAACTGTATAGTGGGAGGACCAACATATGCGAATATCAAATGGCTGATTTTAATTTCTTGTTGTGTTTCAAGACAGTTTATGTATAAATTCTAGGTTACAGGTTACAACTAATCCCAATTCGGTGGTTTATTATTTCAAACAAAATAAGGGAAGCTCCATTCTGGATGGAGAACTAGGGATGATTTAGTTGGCAATGTGGAAGGTTGTACTAGAGCTGGGAATATGGGAGGTGGAGTCCTGTGCGGGCGAATATAAACGGATGTTAGAAGCAGGCCGATCGGCATGGCGCTAAGCCCCTTCATGTGTCCCATCCATCTAAAGATCCGCCGAAATAGAAAGTTGTAGTTTCCACCCTCTCTATTGGCGGGAGGAAGTGATTAGCAAGCTTACCTTTCACCGCTCCAGAAGCCGGCCCTCTCCCCATTGTCACTTACATAAAGGCTCGACGATTTTTAGGTCAAACCTTCCAGCTAATCTGGGCCACAGTTCATATGTGACGTCACGTATTTTCTGACGTCACGGACAGCTGGCCTCGAGAGCTCCAGTGACGTAACAAAGAACTTTCAAATAGTTATACCTTTTCCTCCCAGGACAAGGCGACCTTGTCACATGTTTAAGACTTGGAAAAATCAATAAATCGAAATATTATTATTTTTAAAACGAAAAGTGATCATTAAAGAAAAATAATTTAAATGATAACTACCCAAAAAAAAAAAAAAAACTTTCAAAGGGCTATCACTCTGCAAAACTTTAATACTCCGGATTAATGTTGTTTTACTAGAATTTAGAGCCTTATACAAGTTTACATATATTGTTTTTAAAATATATTAATGAATTCCTAAGACGACCTAGTTCGGTTAAGCGGAAGTCGACCCTCGCGAACTAAAACTAATGATGTTAATACTCATTAAATGTTAGGTCTTGCGAAACTCTCATGCAGGCCTGCCCGCATGTGGGGGTTGTGAGGTCACCACGTGCTCTTCATTAAGGAATTTTTTTTTCGTCTGACCCAATAGAAAAAAAAAGCCGAAGAATTAATTATGCCACTGGAGTTCACGCATTAATAATTGTTAAGTATTCATTATGCTCACGAGGAACTAGTAGAATATGCAATTTCGAGGACAATACTTCCGTGCGAACCAGCCTTGGCATAATGATCGCGATAAATTTCATGACGGAAAGCGCAAAATGGAGGACGACCATGTGCTCGATACTGGACACTGTTGCCACCCACAACAGCTTCTGGCTCAAAATTATTATAGCTCCATCATCGTCAGCTACGGCTGTTAATAAAATTGTTATCCTTCATCGGAGTGTCCTTTGTACAGCGGAAGCTTTAAACCGGTAAATATTGATGAAATATTTTGCGTGACAAACAAATCTTCATGAACAAAATCTGCACTAACAAAAATATCATTCAAGGAGTATTATTACCTAACTGTTGCGCAAAATTTGTTGCAGGAATTCAATTCAGAGCACGATCAGCATTAATAGACTATGGTTTTTCATATAAATAGATTTGATAACAGAAATACCTTTGTGTTGGATCCAGTGGGTGTTTCCAGTGAGAACATAATGTAGGAGTAAGGCTCAGGTAAAAAGAAGAATGAGGAGCCTACAAAAAGAGAACAGGCCTACCACCTTTCTACAGAACACTAGACCAGAAGATTATTCTGCTTGAATGAGGCAGGCACAAAGGCAAACCAGAGCCATATACTAGTTCGAGGCCAATATAATCTTATCTAATTAGACAATAAATTATAAGGGTAGTTGTATTTCTATCAAGAATATCCCCAAAGCAAATATGCAAAAGCAACGAGAGGATTGCGTAATAATCACGTGGAAAGTTTTATCCCCTCGTCTATGTTTGTTTCATTCTTATCTATGATTCCTGAGCGAGTCCAACGGGAGTATCGATCTCCGGGGTCCTTCAATCATTTAAAAACTAATTTAGTGGAGTCGAGGTTAAGGCCGCTCAATAGACATTATACTCCGCCAGGGACCTCAACCTGGAAGGATGTGAATAATAATATGGAAGGCAAAGGACGTCACGTTATACTTCCTACTCTGAAAGACAATTCTTGCTCAGTGTACGGCTCAACTAAGATTGACATAAATTTTTAAACGGAAATTAACAACCCCCTCCCCACTGCTACGAGGAAAAGTCTGCCACATGGAATTCACGCAAGAGAGATACCAAAGGAATACGAAAGTCTCTTTAGTTCAAATGGACGAATACACGAGGAATAATAAACAGGGACCCCGAAAATATATCTGGCGGAAGACGAAAGAATGGAAAATACAAATGGTTAAGTTTGATCTCCATATGGGAGCGGTGTGCCTGTCGCGAGGGCTGCTTTTCGTAGCACGGATAGTATGAGAAGGCGGGGTCGCCGCCGTGTCAGCCCTATACCCTGTTCAGAAAACATCTCATGGGGTCTGACCCCAAAATGGTCGAAATACGTCACAAACTCATAAAATCAAACATTAAAAATTGAATTTACTAATTTTATTATTTCATAAAACCCATATATTTAAATATAATTATATAACAAATATAAAAATAATAAATGCAGGTACGTTATAGGAAATCGAGTTTTTCAAACTTCGAAATGCTTGTTGTCAACTTGAAATCCAATATAGCATGAACGTTTTGCCCATCAGAAAATATTTCATTACTATACAGTCCATTAATTAGAAATGATTTTTAAACTATTTTGAATCAATAAGATACAATTAAAAAATTAGAGGGGTAAATAGTTTTCCGTAGGTCAATAATTGATATAATAGACTAGCAATTGGGCGTTAGAAAAGTGTAAATATATATTTGTGATCTGACAGGAAATGATAAACTAAAAAAAATAATGCCAACTCAGAGCACGTGGCAACACTGTAGGGTAGGTTTTACAGCTGAAGGCAGGTTACACTGCCAGTTTCCTAACGGTGGGGCTCCCCACTCCTTGCTATTTCAAGGCGATTCAGACCTCAAGCTGCGAGAGGACGCTTGGGCAATGCCAACGGGAACGGAAGGAGCAAGAGCCTGGAATTCCATGGTTCCTTAGAAACTACTCATTAAAATGGCAATCTCAAGCGATGTTAAAAACACAAATCGATCAATCATTGATAGAAGATGACAAGATATGTAGCCGAATACAATGTTCATAGGCAGGGTTATCTATCCCATGGCTCCCAGATAAGGAATCATTTCCTTAAGAGCTTAAAATGTCAAACGATGACGGCGGGTCTAATTTTCTTAACAGGATAAAATATTTTTGGAGCACTCTTTACCTACTTGCTTGGATTAAAATTAATACAAATAGTAAAAGAAATATCTTTGATAAGACAAAAATATAGATTGATCTTTTTTATCATGTCTAATTAAGACCTGTATTTCCCTTGATTCTCTGATACATGTGTGATTACCATTTCCGTTACATCTAGTATTAGCAAAAAGTGGACGTTAATAAATAATAATACAAAAAATTAAAAAAAACATCTAGTATTTTCGGGATGTGTGGGAGTTGACAGCAACGTGGGACCGAACTGATAAAGCTAGGAGGTTGAGAGCATTCCGGAGATTATCCCTTGTCTTATAGTAACTGTGGGAGCTCAAATGGGCTGTCACAAACAGATCATCATGTTGACAAAACAAACAGATGGTGACCTCAGAGTGATCCATGTCAATCATAATTGGTATTACTTGTTAGATAATGGAGATGCGGGAGCTGAAGCGGCGATGACCCGGTTCCCGAGCGACCGTTAGCGAAACAAGAGTCCCTAACGGAGAACCAACATCTATCGTTTGTACCGTAACCTTTTCACAACCATCCCCGACAATAGCTTTGTCGAAATGTTTTGCAAAACCTAAAGGAAAACAAGCATTGGAATATAAAAGAATTGCCCCAAGCCACAAATGATTATTATGTCCTTCTTTTTTTTTCCTTTTGTTTAGATTTGATAAAATAATTTTTATGCTTTATCGATTGTATATTCTAAGATTCGTCAACGTCTTGCCGATAATAAGTAGTATGAATACAACACAATCTAATGTTGACAATGGTAGATAATCGTTGGTTGATGTTCCAGATGAAATTATCTACCGTCAGGTCTAATGATCAGTGATTTTAAAATATATATAAAAAAAAAAAAATTGTTTAAATAACAAATGGCAATGAGATTCTTCATGAGGTCGCCGCGTGATTCACTGCCTAATAACCCTTTCCTTATATTCTTTTAGACAAATAGGTAAATGAATACACATTGCAATAGCATTTTTCAAGCGGTATAAGACAAAAATTTACAAAGGCACAATCCTTCTTTTTAATACTGATTTCGTTGGCAATGGAATAAAGGAGATCGTTCAGAGATGCAACAAAACGTATTTACAAATGAATATGAATTTGAATTAGAAAAGTTTTTAGAAGCATTTCGCTTTAGCCCTGTGTATATCTTTGCCAAATGTTTAAGGTTATTTAAATAACAGAGTAAGGATCAATCAGACTTCAGTATATAGAACTTAAATAGTTATTTTGAGTTTGTTTACAAAACACAGTGCATAAAAAACAACTGGTTTTTGTCTTGTCTCTTCTTAGCTGCAACAGGTATTTGCAACAGCTGTTGCGGTGAAACTAGAAGTTTGGCAGGAGCGAAAGTATGGAACCCTTTTCTTAAGCGGGAGAGAAAGTGAAATTAATGAAATTCTCTGTTATGCAAAGCTTAGTAATTGTCTTATACACAGGTATAGCAAATCATCTATACAATACTTTTATAATGTAAAATCTTGACTTTCAAGAAAACAAAAATCAAACAACTACCCTTGTAGTAAATTATGAAACAATGACTAACTCAAAACAATACGTCTTTCAAGTGTACTTAAGTACTTACAAATATGTCACTTCAAGTGCTTTCAAAATTTTACATAATTCATGCGTCAGATTCGTTTTTCCTTATAATGTATGTTATTAAGATAAATTTGTTAGTTGATCATTACAATTTGATACATTACCTGGTTAATCTGTGCTTAAAAATTTGCTTAAAGTAAAACATATTTGGCATTTCAATGGCTTAATAATGAATTGCATTTTTTTACTTTGTTATTTAAAACAAATACGATACAAATATTTAAATGATAAGCTCTGAAATAATGGCCTCAAAAGAAGGTTAATGTCAGTTGGGACTCTCAAACAAATGAGGCTTCTGATTGGCTGCTCCTTATCTTCCAGCTACTGATAAGAATTTAACGTACATATTTCGAGAACGTGGCCTTACCACTCCACACATCCGTTCCCTAGTTTTAGTAAATCTCATATACCTCAATATTTTGATACTGAATTAAAAAGCTGTTAAAAAATGTAAAAGGCTAATAAATACCAATACAATAGAAAAAAACAATAATGAAAGTGGAGATTTTGATAATTTATGTTTAATGCTTATACTAATTACCACTTAAACATTTATAATTTCATGATATAGGAAAACTGATGACAAAGTAAAGGAATGAACTTCAAATAACCACAATCTAATTTGAGATAAAAAGCTAATAGCACTGCTCATTAGCTATTTTGAAGCATGCCTTTATTATGAATCAATGTTCCTTATCATAGATAACTGTGATTGAAATTAAGTACTCACTTGGTCGTTGTTATACAGTCCCAGCTGCGAGGATCCATTTGAGTACCTCCAAAGGAAAGGTGGTGGGTCTACAGGCTGCTGCTGCTGGGTTTGCAAAGGACGGACTTCCCTCTCGACTGGGGGCTGGTTGTTGTTGTTGTTGATGTTAGCAGAATTGTTGTTTGTCACCGCCGAGTCCTCTCTCTTCCTCAGCTTGCTGGAAACCAAACGGACTGAAATGAGTGATCCGTTTATGGAACCAACCATTTTCAAGCTGGACCGGAGGACACCGCAGTTAAAGCGGTTCTTGAGGCTCTTCTCCTCTTTTAGGCTGTTGCTGTTTGGGTAGGCAATCACACCACCGAAACTAACTGATTTCGACATGTCTATAAGTTTAAGATGAATCTAGCCGAAACGTAGAATAAATAACGAGTAAAAACAAAAGGAATAATTTAATGACACACGCACAAACAAAGTAATACAATCACACGAAGTAGTAGTTGAGAAATTGAGATGAGTAGTTTAAAACAAGCTTTGGTATTTATATCACAGATAGTTTTTGTTCACTCTTGTCCGACCACAATGTCACACCGCGAGTGCTCTGGTATTGCGTGCAAAACACAAGCACGCAACAACCGTCTGAACACGTCAAAACACAACGAATATCCAGTTGTGGGCGTACAGAGTGAACAGAGTATGCGACTTATGCGACCTTCGCAGTACTACCATACTCCGCGGACACTAGTTAAGAAATGAAGCTGAAGAGAGGGGAGGGGTCTGTTATATAGGGTTCTCCCCACCACTTTGCTCGTGCCCCCTCTACCACCCCTCCAACGGCTGCCTCCTTCCCCCACTGGTCGATGTACCCACCCAACCTCCCCAGACCACCAACCTCCAGGTTTTCCCCTTACATTGTTACGACTTCAAAGAAAAGAATACGTTTTTTGTCTATATGTAAAGAGAAACCGATTTTTTTTTTAATATACTCCTCCTTTGAATAACTTGTCCAAAAAGAATTATAGGAATAAATCTATAAGAATAGCGAATAGCATTATGAAAGAGGCACAATGTACTGCCTCTGTTTTATCACAAGACAAGAAGGTTCTCAAGGGTGGGCATCCTATATCTTCTATACCATCCTATTGCTATCTTCTTTTAAAAACTAGACCTAATGTCAAAGATGAAGCTCTCACTACTGCCCCTCATAAAACAATTTTTTATTAAATGACGGTTTATTGAGAAGTATACCATTTTGTGCATTTAAGAAGTTCTGAAACTAAAGTAATTTGCTAGGAAATATTACATATATTAGCATTTAAAGCATTTTGGAGAAGTAAAGCTCTGGAAGAGAAATGTTTAAACTTTGAATGATTATTATTTTCAATTATGGTTGATGCAGAACATACGCTTTTGAGGAAAATAGAAATAAAATTTTAAGAGAAGACTGAGATAAATATGCATATATTTGTGCTTGTTTGTGTCTGTTCAATTAACTTATTAACTTTCAAACGGAATATGCATTATCCTCAAAACTAAAAAGGTGAAAGGGAAGGGTTTCAAACGTTTTTGAAAATTTGTTATTTGAGTATGTTTATCAGCAACATTGAGTGAGGGTATAGAGGGGGATATAAAATATAATATACCTCTTTTTACTACATATATGGGCGATAGTTCTTAAAGAACTATTTTATTTATTATTGAACAAAAAGTAATAAATAAAAAAGAACCTACCAATTATATAGTTTGTCCCGATGCATTGGAATGTAGACATTTACTTCCACTTAGGATAGCCAGATATGATTTGCGAACTGCATATAATGATATTCCCCTAATTAGTGAATTTCCATCAAAATACTGAATTATTGAAAGTGGTAAATGATGCAAGAAATTTACAGACTACGACAGGCTTGCTACGACAGGGATATTACTTTATTTCTTTTTGTAGTGAAATATAGTGCATCTCATAAATAGTGCATTCTTAATGGATTTCTTGTAATTCAGGAACATCATTAAATGCTAACTGGACCCTATTTCTGTTATCACGTTTTTATCTATTTTGTACGATGTGGTTGTCATTATGTAACTTACTATTTTAAAGGAAATAAAAGCTTTTTTAAAGAAACTAAAATACACTAAAGGAAATTAATACTACAATAACTGGGAATAAAACAAATTGTTCGCAACCCTGGTCCCTTTATGCTGATTTATCATCCATTCATCCCAATTTCTCGTCGTCGATTATTTTCAACTGGCTAGAGCAAAACTAAATGTATTTATACCTTCTAAATGTGCAATAGAGTGTACCAAACAGCAGCCAACAAAAGTAAACAAGGCCTCAAGATGTTTTAAAAGCACAGCAATCACAAAAGAAATATATTCTATAAAAGTATACACATACCTTTTAAGAGAACTACAACAATAGTAACGTGCTATATTTTTGTTACCTTACCTTGATGGATGACAATGAGATTATAGTCAAAATACAAAAATAAAAATTTCGTGAATATATTAAATACACATATATATATATATATATATATATATATATATATATATATATATATATATATATATATAACAGTCAGACAATTCTTAAATTGGCTGAAAAGGAAGAACACCCACACACACACACACACACACAAACACATAAAATATTGAACACATTATGCAAAAAAAATTAAATGAAATTGTTCAATCTTAAGTTATGTAAAAATTTATTTAACATTTAAAGCTTTTAGAATCTTTAAACAAAACATGTACATTTAAAAAATTATACTAATCAAATATTTTCCAAAATATTATGTTCTGCTTACAGCAGAAAAAGTGAATCCACTAATTCAACTATGAACGCTTATTATCTGATGGAATTTTATTTCTATTATCTATTTATTGGCTTGCAGAACTATTATTGGATCTTTAACAGTATATACATTAAAACTGTGTATAAATGAAATAAAGCCCCTTAATTATGAAAGAGGTTTTAAGACACATTGTACACTCAAATAATATTCTTCTTATTTTATATAAAGAATTTGACAAATTTGTGAAGAAAAAATACTCTTAAACAGTGAAATCTGCTTGTTTTTATTTAATGTTGGAATGTTGTTTATATATATCGTGTAAATTGTAATGTTATTGATCTGATCCAATATAGGTCCTTAATAAAGAATACTGATGATGAGAAAATTATTTGTAGGCATTAGTTTTAGTTTAGGTTAGCTAAAAATAAAACTATCATGATATGACTTAATTATTCTGGAAAACAAAAATATGTACAATAGCGGATATATCTTATATTAAATAATACCTTTTTTTCCTCTGATGATTGTTCCTGTACTTAGTCATGCTTAACTCTAGAAATTCACAACTTCGAGACAGCTCTCCAAAAAGTAAATGCCTCACTCTGATTGAACACATTTCATCGTAAGTCATTTTTGTTTGAATACCGAAAAGCGGCTTTGGACGGAACGAGATAAATAAATTAAAATAAATAGCAATAAATTAAAACTCAGATCTTGGTATCACTTCTCAGGCCGGCCCTTGTAGGCGGAATGGCTTCTAATCTCAATTAGGAGATTATATATTGCTATATCAGTCGAATGAATTTTATCAATTACTGCTCTTATGGTCAATAACAAAGGAAGTATGTAAGACTGTTCTGAGTAATAGTTTTCATTGACGTCAAGATTTCAAAAATAGCAACAATCAAAGAAACGGACAAAATTGAGATTATAAAATAAGTAGCGTGTTACACAATTATTTCATAACCACAAGCCTACCTTTATTTGTAACTCCTTGAATTTATTTAGTATATTTATAGAATCATGTTTTATTTTGTTTTCCCCTCAATTTGTGGATATTAACCTTTAAGAGATGTTTGCTATTATCGTAAGGCTCGTAATGAGGAGGGGGAGGGGACGAGTAAAACCTAGGCCGGAAGCCAAGATTTTTTTCCATTTTGATGTTCTTAAATGATTATTAAACCAATCACTGTGATATATCTATTGTCAAAAAACTGATGGTATAGTAATATTTGGACGTATTTTTTAAAAATTAAATGTCATGGGGAATTCATTTGGGGCACGAAAAAACAGTTTTTTTTTAAAAGTTCAAAGTTTTTTTCTCTACAGAAACCTATATATATATATATATATATATATATATATATATATATATATATATATACTAGCTAAGGTACCCGGCTTCGCTCGGGAATTCATTTGAGGTTTAATGATGGTGGTGTTTATTTTGGCAAGCCATTACTATCCACAATATTTTGACACTAACCCGTCCCAGTGTTTAGGGTTAATACCCGTTGTTAGCATTTTTTAATAATAAAATTAATTTTTGATGTAAGTCTTCACTGTCCTCCAAATTGTCATATTTCCCGTTTCCTGTGCATTATACATAGATTTCAGTTATTAAGGGCAAAATATTAACAAAGAATTGAATTAATTTTTCCAGGTGAGGTACCTCATAGTTCAAATTGGAATGAATTGTTGAGCATATCAATATTTCTACGCAAATTTGTTGCTCCACACATTGTTCCTGGAGAAATGTATAAAACAAAAGTTAATCTAAATATCAAAGTAAACAACTTTTGTTACGTGCATGTTTGTCGAAAAACAAATAGACAATGAAATATCGCGAATTTTTATTTCAGGCCTCCCTTATAACCCCCACTCCCGATCTAACCTAAAAATTTTAATATAGCTTATAATCATGGAAGAATTAATGCTAATTGACATACCGAGTTTTTTTAAGGTCGGTTTAATTGTTAGCGCCCAATGAAATAGTTGACTCCCGCGTTAGTTTATACTGTATATCTCTTTTATACTTTGTTAAAAAACAAAAATCAATAGCACAAAAGTTAATCTAAATAACAAAATAAACAACTTTTTCATATTTGTCGAAAAACGAATAGAAAACGAAATACCGCTATTTTTAAATTCAGGCCTCCCTTACAACCCCCACTCCTGCCCGTCCCTAGAAATGTTGGTATGGCTTGTTATAATGAAAGCGTTAGTACTAATACACATACTGAGTTTTATTTATTTCGGTTGGGTCTTTTGTCCCAAATAAAATTGTTCACTTCCGCTATAGGTTTTAGCGTATATCTCGTTTATAATTCGGTATACAAAAAAAATGTATATTACAAAAGTTAATCTAAATAACAAAATAAACAACTTTTGTTAAGTTCATATTTGTCGAAAAACGAATAGGAAACGAAATACCGCTATTTTTAAATTCAGGCCTCTCTTACAATCCCCACTCCTGTTCATCTCAGAGGATTTTAATATAGCCTAAAGTCTAAGTTGGGTTAGTAGTAATATACACACTAAGTTTCATAAAATTCGGTTCAGCCGTTTATGCGTGAAAAGGTAACAAACAAACAAACAAACAGACACGAAAGAAACAAAATGCAGATATGGTGTCTATGACATGTGAAACGAAAAGTTATCGTGAAATTTCGAGAAAAAAATCAATGTACAGACAGAGGTTACAATTTTATATATATATATATATATATATATATATACACTAAATAATAAATGAAAAAAGTCCCTAATCAGTCCCTCTCCACTGCTTGACACACCGTGAATAATTCAAACCATAATCATTGATAGCATTTATTATAATTTAATATGATCTATAATGTACGTATTTAGTATATACAATCTAGCTAAGACTAACTAATGATGGTATTTATATATTTTAATAGAAAGACTTCAATGTGTACACACAACTTCAATTACACTTCCCTCCACAACGTATTGTTTTCCCGAAAGGGCCAGTTAACTTTTGGGGACTAGTAGAATAGAAATTTTAGTTTTGAAGAATAAATGAAAATGTGTTCCTAATCAATCCCTTTCCACTTTTTGACACGGCGTTTTTGAATAATTTAAGCCATAATCATGGATAGCATTTATTATCATTAAGTACCATCTATAATGTACATATTTCCTCTCAAAAACCAATCCGAGTACATATAGTTTAAACATAGTGCAATTGAGCAAATTCAGCATCGCTTTGTTTAAGTAATACATTGTACAAATTAAATAATCGAAATGCTCTTATAGTTTACATTTCTATTGGAAATAAATAACAAAACTATTTTCTAGGGAAAATAAATAAATGAGGAGGAGAGTGACGGTGATTTCTAACCTCACTAATCCGAATTATACTTATACTCTTATAATCATATAAGACTAACACATAACATATTTACCATAATATACCTATATTAAAAACCCTAAAATAAGTTTTAATAAAATTGTGTGCTCCCACTTTAGTTTGTAGAGTATATCTCGTTTATACTTTATATATTCGACAAAAGTGCATATAACTTACTTAATTTACTTTAAATAATAAAATAAACAACCTTTGTTATGTGCATATTTGCCGAAAAAGAAATACGAAACGAAATATGGCTATTTTTTATCTCAGGCTTCCCTTATAACCCCCACTCCTATTCGTCTCAGAGAATATTAATATAGCCTAAACTCTAAGTTTGGTTAGTAGTAATGTACAAACCGAGTTACATAACATTCGGTTCAGCCGTTTATGCGAGAAAAGGTAACACACAAACAGACACCAAAGGAACAAATTGCAGTTTTCGTGTCTATGACATGCGAAACGAAAAAGTATTGTGAAATTTCGAGAAAAAAAAATCTATGTACAGACAGAGGTTACAATTTTATATATATATATATATATATATATATATATATATATATATATATATATATATACATATATATAGTTTTGTACGGACCTCATTTTCGTCATTTCCTTAGCAGGTTGATGGACAGTTGAGGACATTTTTCAAAATTGACATAATGAGTACAACCTAAAGAGCTGATTTTCTTTAATGGCGAAATGTTAATATCTTGGCTAATATTGGAGTTAGAGAGAAAACAAAAATTACAGAATATTAAATTTCCAATAAAAGTTATTATTTATCATTTTTTGAACCCATTCATAAAAAGGATGATATTCTGAATATTTTCGAACCTCAATAACTGTATTATGTAGTTTTGAAAATACACATTATCTTAATTGTAGATAAGAGAAATGAATGTACAGATAAAACCTTAAGCTAATTAAATAGTTCCACACAATCCAAATTCATTGATGTAAAATCTGCGATAATCTCTCAATGAAATTATCAAAAATACGCTACCAAACGATAAAAATTTCTTTACACTCCCCCCCTCTCTCTCCTCTCTCCTCTCTCTCCTCTCTCTCTCTCTCTCTCTCTCTCTCTCTCTCTCCTCTCTCTCCTTTCTCTCTCTCTCTCTCTCTCTCTCTCTCTCTCTCTCTCTCTCCCCCTCTCTTTCTCTCTCAAATAAATAAATTACCATGAATACTTGCCCCAAAATATAAAGATTGAGTTGTTCATCAGGAACTGGATGGAACCTTTATCCAAAAAAGTTTTTTTTTAACTTTCATTAATAGAGACCCAAAAATCCTGAGAACTAATTAGACTTTTCAGGTAAATTTGGTTTCTAGGATTACAACCGAGTTCAGAGTACTCAGTTTATATTCGAAACACCTATGACGCACACTTAACCTATTTTCGTTTATTTAGTAGTTTCCTGTGAACCAATAAAATCAGTTCAATTATTTTCTTCTGAGAAGTAGAGAAAAACAAGGCTTTCTCTTACATGATGGTTAAATCAGACTTAAATTTAGATGCTACTAAAAGTGAATTTATTTGTATTTACAAAGCACTCCAAGCTTTACACATATAAAATATCACGAACAACTCTCTTTGAGGAAGATGATTCGTGATGATTTACTTTTCTCTAAGTTGTCGTAACTTATGCCATGATCTATGTTTTGTTTTTTATTTCTTTTAATAGAAATTTTTTCCTTTTTAAGCACTATCGCTCCTTTAAAAGTAAGTTGCAAAAGATTTTAAATATATACATTTCCTCGGTGTCTCTAAACCAATAAATCAAATAGGAAAGCTATTGACTAAAATATGTATGAGTATGATCTATTTTCATGAAGTGCAAATTTCCCTATATGCAATTAAAGTTTTCAGTCGAAAGCTCACATTCAATTTTAAATTCATTGTTTGAGAAATGATGAGGTGAATTTCACTTGGGGGCTATATGAACATATTTGCGATATATTTTGCTCACTAAGAATTTTCATATCTTACAATAATATCACATCAGTAGTTACTGGTTCTTAAGTACAATAATTCACAAGCAGGCTCTTCACAATTAGTAATACTCATTTGAAGATTGATGCCATTTTTATAAGTGTGATATATCTTATACGATACTCTTGGACGTTTGCGCTATGTGATGTACATGGTGTAAAACGTTTTGTGATCTACATGGGTAAATGTTTGACAGTAAAAATATGTTTAAATATTAAAGGTAATGTTCGTTTGTGGCAGCATTCAATTCAGAAGTAGTGAGATTTTAGAGAAAGAGAAAAGTGTATGATCGTATGGATGAGCTAAAACTTGAAGTGTGGTTTCATAAAGTTTTTACTAAGGAAGAAATAAAGAATGAAATGTAAGATACCATTAGTGTGTCGTGGGAAGTCTAACTAATTTACATAGCGCCTTCTTTCGGGACTATTTCCCATGTTGTTTGCCCCTATATCTAGAAACATAGATCAACCCGGTCTATTTGAATTCAGGATCCATGTATCTATAAATTTTAATACTTCATTCTCTAAATTAAAACCCATTTTCATAATATGAAGAATTAAATTTAATACTGTATCACTTTTGTATTAATAAGTTCCTTTAAGAAGAAACCGCTCCTTAGTTGTTAGTAGTCGATTGAGAGCATTATTTTTTTGGTATTATGTGGCGTTAATTTTATAGATTTATTCAACTAGAAAAACACGTGAGAATACGTTTTGACCTGTGGATGGGAAAAGGGAATGGCTTAAAAAGCTGCATTACAGATTCCCACGGGACTCTTGGAGGGTTAGCGGGAGTTCCCCTCGTTGTCAATGGAGGGGATCTGAACCCCAGGACTCTTACCTTACAAACTAGGTGTCACAAGTATACAGAAACAATCATTTTGAGCAGACAAACAGCTATTTTGGTTGGAAATTAAACGGGCCCTTAACATGTTAAGGCTCATGATGCGATTATCGAAAAATTTCGTTAAATGAGACTCGATTTAGGAGATTACAAAAGTAACGTCCTTTTAAAGCTCCCTCCCTTCTCTCTTCTCCCTCCTTTCTATCTCGAATAAATAAATGGACTTGAATACTTGCAAAAAAATATAAAGATTGAGTTGTTCATCAGGGACTGGATGGAACGTTTATCGACGAAAGATTTTTTTTATCTTTCATTAATAGTGTTCCAAAAATCCTCAGAACTTATAAGACTTTTGAGGTAAAATTTTGTTTCTAGGATTACATGCGAGTTCAGAGTACTCAGTGTATATTCGAAACACCTGAGACGCACATTTAAGCTATTTTCGTTTTCGATAGATAGATATATTTGTCTTTTAACGCTCTAGCACCTGCAATTTTTGTTGTTCCCTATCAAATTCAATATTTATATGCTCTATGTAAAACTAAAGATCAAGTTTGTTAACGGATGAAATCGGATAAGAAAAAGGGAGGATTTACTGCAAGGGGGGGAGGCAAAAATTCAAAGTAACCTCATCATGTGTCGAATCAAAAAATATTATATTATCAATCTTGTTGAAAATTCAATTCTCTATTATTGTCGTTTTTAAAGTTATTTTCGTATCTGGAATATTAAGAGACTATTTGGTATTTTTTGTTTTCAGTCCTGAGTAAACCTGCTTTTTTGTCGATAATTCAATATATCTTGAAACGTTTTATTACAAGCAAAATAGCGAATATTGTTTTCATTGGACTCTTGTGAGATGACGTCAACAGAAAAGATTTTATGTTCTTGACCTAAACGTTTAATTAATCTATTCCGTGTATTTAAATGTTTCATGTTAGAGGTGGGAATTCGAAAACTGGAAATACCTCAGTTATTATGAGTTGCGGAGAAAAATGCTATAGAGCTAATCTTGTTAAACATTCATTTTTTGTAATTGTTGTTCTATATATTGTTTTCATATCTTATATAAACGGAGTTATTTGTATTTGTATGTTTTAACAGTATTCTGTTTTAAATAATGAAAGTTAAAATTTTGTTTTCACTGTACACAAATAAGTGGTCTACTACCTTCCTAATTTTTTTTTATTAATAAAAAGAAGACAAATATTTGTATTACTGTTTTTTAAAAAAATGCCTAGATGGGGATGGACTTGAGTCTCTTCGGTCTCTCAGGCGTGATCGAGACCAAAACACATATGGGTGTAATGGTGTTATTTTCTCGCCTCCTTTTCGTGTGCCTGTATAATTTTGTCTTAATTTTTTTTTACTCTTTTGTCTCTTTTACTGATGGTAGCATACTGCGAGCATATTTAACAAAAAGGTCCAACTTCATCAATAACATCATCAGTGACATAACATACTTGCATTAGTTTTATATGTAATTCTACAATTTGAGGAAGTTGTCATTTCTCACCTTTTCAGAAATGCTTACCTCAAGTCAAGATAAAGAAAGGCTGATAATACTTGGTTCAGGTTAATCGGCTATCTAGAAAAACTCTTATACATAAATAAACCAAGATTTACAGGGGCTTAATGTACTGAAGATTCACGTGGTTTCATGACTTCAGATTGCAAGAAATTATTCTAATTTATGGTTCTGCATATGATAATTTTTATCTGATATTGCTGTATTATGTGATTTGATAGTGTTACACTATTCATTAGCATTTTCCTAACTAATGCAAAGCAACTGAGACAATGCCACTACTTTAAAATCATTACTGGCATAAGTGTCAGGAAAATGTATGCAACCCCTTCGCTTTGTCCTTGTCCTTCAGTTACATAATCAACCGATGTCATAATCATTCATTGCAGTAACTTTGTATTTTCTTTTTTTTTTAAGGAAAAAAGACCAGTCTATGGGTGGCTTCCAATTTTAGTAAGTCTAATTTGATTGTGGCCTAATATAACGGTTGTATTTTGGTTTAGGGATAAGTCTTGAGAAAGGGTGGCCCGCTATTTCAGGGGTAGAGACCCTTACGTCAGAGCAGGCCCTCCAACCCTTGTTATGGGGGAAAACGTGATCTCGTCAATTCCCTGCCAGAACCCATTCAGATCCTTCTCTTAAACAGTCTATCGTCATTATTTATAGCTTCGTGTCAACGAGCCTGTCTTCCAGCAGCTCAAGAATAGCTTTCGAAAATTATTTTTGGACGGTCCGTACAGACAGTCGAAAAGACAAAAAATAGAGCAATAACAACTTTCTTGTAGAATATCGCCTTACATTAGGGAATAAAAAAGGAACAATTTAATTTTTCCTGTTTGTTAACTCTTTATAAAATATTACTAATATACTGGGATTTTTTTTTGGCAGGAATGTTCAATCGAAAAGAAATAGAAATTATATGTTTATAGAAACGTAAACATATGTTGTGTTATAGTTTCTATGTAACTTTTCTTATAACTTTAGCAGAACGTGGTGGAATAAAGCGTAAAACACTATTTTATGTTTACAAGATGTCTTAACCGCACTGGAACACACGAACAACTACATGAATTGCTTAGCAACCAAGAACAAATGACATTAAGTACAGATCTTAAATAATACATCTCATATTATTATTAGATCAAATTGTCAAAGCCTCTTCTTAAACAACTCGGACCAAAAATTGAAACTTTAGTAATCCTTGGTAATTTTCAATTCAATATCATTATTATTATAATTTATTATGGCTAATTTCCACCCTTTTCTAGCCAGGTTGGGACCAAGAATTTTATTTAATGAGTCTGTCACTAAATAAATTCTTAATGCCCAGGCAGGAGTCGAACTCGTCACTCTAGGATTACCGTGTGAGATTAATACCAATGCTTTAACTCACATGGCTAATCCCAAATCAAAATCAGTAACTCATTCAAAAATACATGCTCATGGATAGGTGTTCATTTTTAAGTAGATCTATTTCAGTTGTTGGCTTACAACGGAATACATACGGCAAAATTTGGAATGCTATTAAAAATGTAGAGCCACTGCAGTTATATATCTTAAATATAAAGTTTAAGTTTTAATGCTAAACGATTAATAGTGCGTTAATGCTGTTTTACGTAAGTGCTAACGGGAGCCTCATACATTTCGAAGGGTCTAATGAAAATAATAACTCGTAGATTTCAGCATATGCATTTCCCTGAACCAGTCATTTACAAATGAATAGCACCGAAGCTAATACCTTGTTCTATTTAAAAAGGGATCTAATCTATAATGGTGGTGTAATGTTTTGTCTATTGAACAGACTCAACAAGGCGCATTACCCGAAAAAGCTTTCTGCCTGTCAGTAACTCATCGGCTGAAGTGGATCTGTAAATAGCCCAATATTCCTACACAGCTTACATTAAGCCACTCAACTTTATCTTAATTATCTATATTTTCCTCTAATGCTGGTTTACGCATGTACCTCATTCTCTGCAATATGACTAATACATTATCGCATGATTAATGCAAAATATATTAATACACATTGTATTTATACATGCCGTCTATCATAGACGTCACAGAAAAATAAAACCTCTGTTCTAGTGACGATTTATAATGACGTAACTAGGCACATGCTCTAAAAAACTCAACGACACACGTTGTTGTGTCTACTATTTTCTTTAAGAGATGAGTTTAGCTATGTTTATTAAAGTTTTAGTCAAAATATATTTGAATAATCTTCAGTAGTGGGTAAAGGGAATTTATTTAGCGAAAGACTAACTAAATAAAGTCCTCGGATAAATAAAATCCCGATGAGTGATTTTTTTTTTAATCAATGAAAAATAATTTCTTGGAATTTTAAATTGCATATTTTTCTTTGTAATTGCGGTATATACCTCATTTTCCAAATGCTATTATGCTGTGATTGCTAATATCGAAATAATTATCGCAAGAGAAAAATGAGCAAAACTATAATGGTTTCTTGAGTTTGAGAAAAGTCAAAATTTTGATTTTCGTAAATTTGTATATAGTTTTAAGACCTAAAACAGTATTCTATGCACAATTTGTAGTTTAAATTATCTCAATAAAACCAATACTAATGGGAATATTGACGAATGTATGTTTCGACGTCGAAGGTAAACTCCCACTCCCATGAATTTTTGTATAGCTTCTGTTGTACCTTGCGATTGTTGATTAACAAATATAAACGTTTATTGAAATCATACAAGCCGTTTTTAAGTGATTGAGTAATAAACAGAATTCTGATCTCATTGCTATTAAAGTGGTATGAAACAAATTGTATAGTTGCCGACTTTAAATATAAGAGATATTGATAGATGTCGATAGTCGAGAGCCACTTTTGTTTGCACAAGAACGTAAAATATATCTCGATAATATTAGCGCAGTGTTGAGAGGCTGATCGAAATAAATATGATTGAATTGCTGCATATTATGACTAAGGAAAATCAAATAATTTGGATTATATTGTTTTCCAAATACTACTGATTATAAGTAATTCTATGAATCATTCCTCAGTCACAGGTATAAATAATCTTTTCCTTATTGAAATTGGTATATAATTCTAAAATTAATTATCAGCTACTGGCTCTACTTTAAAAAAATATCATGCTATCAGGAAATAAACTGTTACAGTAATATTTATTCAATTTGGTGATCAAAAGAATAAAATAGATCATATACTCGTAATGAGTTACAGGTCATATACCACTCGACAGATTTACATTTAAGAACTTATAGCATCAAATGACGAAGGTAGGAGAGATAATACACCCGCGCAGGAACTATATATTTAAATAACACTTAAGATAAGAATGAATATGTGCGTATTTATAAATACATATATACAAGAATGAATGAAGAGAGAAAACATGTTCTGCAAGATGTACTTTACTTAATAACGAATGAGAGGAAAAATAGTTCCGCTGTAATTATGTTGGTTATAACACCTAAGAATGGAACAACATGTTAATCTGTTACTATATTTTGTTATAACATGTTAGGCTTTTCCTTTATTTTGTCATAACACACAAAACAGAATGTAGAGTGAGTAAATAGTTCCTCTGGAACTATTCTTTATATAACTGCTGTGAACGTACATAGAAAGTGAACTAATTTTGGGATAATTGTGTTTTTTTTTAACACCTATCATGAAGAGATGGAGAGGGTAACTAGTTTTGTACTTCGTATTCACTAGAAATGAACGCACTAATTTATTTTTTCACTAAAAATATAAAGTAAAATGTGTGTGGCTCTGATGAGTTAATCATGCTTGCAGGCATTATTTCAATCTGTCCTTATCTAGAAATTACAAGGTTTTCATTCGACGACCTAATAAATAATAACTGCCATGAAATGTTTTAAGAACATGGAATAATAATGGTTTACCGACTTTTCAATTATTAGAAGCCACTCGATCAGAAAATGAGCAAAATGTATGACCTAGCCCCTAGCACCTATATTTTGGTGTGTATTTTTAAATCAAATGTTAACATAAAACTAAAGATAAATTACCTCCTTGTTCCTCCACACTGTATACATTGCGCCATAATTAGATCTCCTCTTTCTTCGATAGTTCGCCAGCTTGCAACATTTTACTCTCACTTGTTGAGCAAATCTACAACTTTTTTATACACAAACGTATGTCTGACGTTTTTTTTGAGTGTTCCACAATAGCTAAAAAGCCTTTGGCACAAATCATATTTTCCACATAGAGCCAATATTACAATCGTAGTAACGAGCCCCAATGAGTTCCACTTAAAAACTAAAACATTTAGAGCCTTTCATTAACAAATTTGCATTTCGTGTCCTTACAATCCATCATGGCCTCGTTATGGATGTTATTTTTCTCTCCTTGCGTGACAAATTTCACGAAGTGTCTTCTTTACTAAATAAGCAAAGAGAAATGCAGCACAAAAGTCATGGAAAGTCTATGTATAATGAAAGGAACCTATTATTTTTTAGTCGATATGAGAAACATAATTCACCCTTTTTCTATGAAAAAGAGGTCTTTGACGTCACAAGCTTGTTTTTCTTTCGTTACCAAACGAAGCATTCATTCCATTGACATTCCCGTGCCTTGCATACATAATGAATGTGGTTTACCTGTATAATAGTCACGAATAGCATGCATTTCTAAATAGAAGTAAAAGACTTTGCACTAATAGATAAAATCGAATTGTGTGTGTTGTGAGCAAATTTAGGGAGACAATTTTCATTTTAATCCCTGTTAATGAGATTATACCACTATTACAACAACTTTTTTCAGAAATAAATAATTTTAGGCCTCTTTAACAATTCACGTTTCTGTTCGTCCATAAGAAAAGTAATATAGTCTATCTGATGATAGTGTTGTAAAATACCGAGTTTCATTTAATTTGGTTCTGTCGATAATCCATGGTGTGTGTGTGTGTGTGTGTGTGTGTGTGTGTGTGTGTGTGTGTGTGTGTGTGTGTGTGTGTGTGTGTTGGGTGTGGTGTGTGTGTGTGTGAGAGAGAGAGAGAGTGAGTGTGTGTGTGTGTGTGTAATAGCGGTCACAATTTTTGTATGATCGTTACCAAACTCGATACTTTTACGTATTAAGTAAAAATGTAGATCAAGTTCGTTAACGGCTAAAATCGGACAAGTGGGGGGGGGGTTTGAGGCGGAGAATTTCGAAAATTCAAAGTATCTCAGTTTTGCATCGAATCGAAAAATAGTGTGGAATAAATCGTATTGCAAATGTGATGTTCCATGAATGGTGTATTATACAGGTTTTCTCTAAAATGAATATTAACCTAGATATTTCCATATTTTAGTTTTCGACCATTAGTAAACCCCCACTATTAATGTCATATTAACAAAACGCTGTTATATTATGAAGCATTTAATTTGAAGCTTAAATACCAAATATTGTTCTCATTGAACTTTTATGTTTTGAGGAAATGCAAATACTTGACGCACGTGGGAAATCTGCTTAGTTGCCTCAGCCTCTGCATAACGGACATTTTTTGTATCAGACCTCCCTTACAACGGCCCAATTCTGTGCGTCTCTTAGAATACTAATATAGCCAATAGTTAAAGTTGGATTGCCAGCAATAAACATAACATGTTTCATAGAATTCGAACCAGACTGGAAAAAACCGGAGAAATAGTCAGATGCCAAAGTCAAAACCGACACAATCTATAGACGTGAGCACTCATGCTCTACTTGAACTTGAAAGATCTTTACTATTAGTAAAAGATTATCAGATGTAGGAGGTGTTTTTTCTTTGTAAAGGTGAAAAATTTTAATTATTATTTTGGAGTCTCTTAAATAGTTGTACGGAGCCAATTTGTCTCATAAATGTCGTAGGAATTTATATCAAAGCATAATATAAACAGAACCTCTAAAATATATATTTAGAATGGATACCATGGTTGTATTTATGAAGGACGATAAAAAAAATGGCAAAGACGTTGAAATTTAAGGCTCTCCTTCCTCCCAGGGTTCCTATCGTGGTCGCGACGATTACTCCCGCCTACACTACCTTCCATAAATATGGTCACAAACAGTTAAAACTTTTTTTTCTACTTTTTATCTTCTAAATTAAATGTTCCATAAGTGGATTGCATCTTATTGCTAATGTTATTTCTCAATGTACACATAATGCTACTCAAGATAATCGGAATGGGTTATGTACAGGTATCCCCTTTTCCAGCCAGGATTGGACTAAGGATTTTATTTAATTGGGTTTTCACTAAATAAACTCCTATTTTCCAGAAGGGAGTCCAACCCACGACTCTAGATTTACCAAGTTTAGAGCCTTTTCTCATATTACTAACCAGAGATCAGTATCAAATCTAAATTTAATAATTTAGATGTGAATCACTAAATTACTATTTCTAGATTTATTAATAAAGAATCACTAATTTATTGCATTTCTGTAAGTGCGTTTGATTCTCACCTGAAAAATGGGAATTTATTTATTTTAGAACTCATTAAATAAAATCCTTAGTCCAACCCTGACTAGGAAAGGGTGTTAACCTGGAGATAACCCGTCCTATTTGCCTTAGTAGAACAAAGTGTACGTTAATAAATAACATAACAAAATAAATCATAAGAGACAATTTAAACTCAGAGAATTTTGAAACTCACTTTTCCACACGAGACTAATCAAGTTTAAGAGTTTAACATCCGAATATAGAATTTTCGTAGCCGAGTGCTATAAAATGCTATGGCATATGCATTGGTAGGCGTTTGATAGATATAGATCTTCCATAAGCTTTTAAATTTCCTTATTTGCTGAAGTTCGATTAACTACATTCTGTTATTCGGGATGCTCGTATTCTTATGTTGTTATAGTAAAAAAGAAAATTCGTAAAATTTCATATAGATGCACCTGAGAATAACTTTAATACACTAAGAGTTATAGCGGTGTGTTCGATTTTCGTGTGGAGAAATTTATATAGTGACGAACTCACTGAAGGAAATCCACGGTTCCACTCAGGTTAGAAGTAGGTGGTAACATGCAGAGAGCTTATTTTAAATAGTCTAAATAGTATAAAGAGTACGTTTATGTTATTTTTTAACGAGCGTTTTGTTCTACTATGGGTAAATGAGGCGAGCTATCTATAGGTTACCGTTCCTTTCTGGCCAGGTCAGGACGATGAATTTTATTTAATGAGATCGTCACTAAATAAATGATATTTTCTATTACCTAGGCAGGAATCGAACTCAGCACTCAAGATGTACCTAGTGAGATTAAGAACAACACCTTAACTGTCATGGCTAACCTAAGCTCGAAGTATACGTTTATTCAATTTTCATAATTACAGTGCTATGTTCATGAAATTATTTTACATTTTGTTTGGGCATTATGATTTGTTTTCCCGGATTGCACTACATTATATATTAGTTGCTCTCTTGTTAGTGTGGAAACGATTTCATTTTCTCATAATTAGGCACCCCAACCTTAATCAGTTGTTCATATGGCTTTTAGTTAAAATTATTTTTCACAATAATTTATATCTCTTAGTATAGTCTGGTGAACCTCCATTACCCCCTTTCTTTATCCCTGATTATCTTTGATAATTTAAGTGCAACATTCCTATGCTGGTCAACCCTCAGAAGCTACTAACTATTGAGTTATTCAGGTCACCAATAAATCGGCCCAATCTCAAGTGAGTATGAATTTTATACGACAGGCTATTAAGATACTTGCAGGCGATTCAAAATTAGCTCCTTTTACTTGCTATCATACAACAGCCGGGAGCAATTCACTGACCTATTTTGTGTTTTGATTTCAAGATGCACCAATACGACGCAAAATGAACAATGTCCAATTACTGCGTTGAGAAAATATTACTCCGCATTACTTTATTTGCCAATACACTTCAAAGATGCTTCTAATCACTTATTTTAAGTTGTAAACATTATTGTTTTAACTCAGTATCCCTCTTATTTAAACATCTTCAGCTTAACAGGTTATTATTAATAACTAAACCGCACTTGAAAATTTATACACCAAGGTAAAAATTCCTGAAACCATCATTATCCAAAACCTGTGCACTTTGTTTAAAAGCAGTTATGTATCCCTAAATTATTTAAAGAATAGTTCCTACTAACAATAAGTAGTTAAGATACAATTAAATAAAATTGTCAATGTAATTTACCTGTATACAAAATAGTAACATTTAGCTACTCTTTTGGATGTTACGCAACATGCGTCATCTCCTGTTAGTGTTAAAGGAACGGATCTGGAAAGGGTTATTTCTACTAGATGCACTTTCTTGACTAAAATTTATTAAGTAAATGTTTCCCTTTTCGTTATTTAGACCCAAGAGAGTAGGTTTACTAACAATTCCACGACTCTCCTGTTAACATTATGAAATGGCTTTAGCTAAAAATAAATCTCCCTTCATGTTTGTTTATTATGATTTACGTAAGTACTTAAATAATTTGATTCCAAGGAGAGGTGTGTCGCATTAGTATGTTATCAGTTTAATATATATATTTTTTTCATTTATAAATGTTTTGGTTTCTTTCCTTAAGGCAATTATTCATGTTGGGCACATGACGAGGTTTAAGTAAAAGCTCTTCAGATCTACTTTGGAAAGTATAAAATTGGCATTTATGTAACATAATAATTTATCCATGGTTGGAAAAAAATGTCAATATCTCCACTTAATTCAACTTCTTATTTACAATGCTCTGGCCCTTGAAAGCTAGCTCAGTAATAAAAAGTTGAATCTATTAGAGGTGTTGACTTGTTTTACCAACCATAGGCACATCGACTCCCACGAGCAAGGAGGTTTTTCAAGTTATTATAATTCAGTTAATATTCTATTTTTAAGACAAATCTATTTTTAAACTAGTTTCATCAAGAATAAGTGGAGTGTTCACCTGCGTTTTCACTGAATGGGACTAGGTCACAGTAACCCAAAACAGAATATGTAATTCTGCATATGTATAAACAGTCGATTGATGTATGAACAGACCACGGGAGACAGATGGACATCTATCTCAGCTCAATAGTAGCTGATGACAATACAACAATTTGAGTATCTGCTTAACGGTATTTCCACAAAAGAAAACTCTGCCCAGTATCGGCCCCTATCGAAACAATACACATCTACGACGAGAGCATAGAAATTACCTCAATATTTCAAATATTTGCAGAACACGAGCTTTTCGACCTAGGAAAAGTGTTTACTTCTCAATGGTCTGTCCAAGAGTAGCCTAAAAACACGGGTACACCACAATAGAAAGTACTTCCATATCTCAAGTATTAATTTTAGTAGTTTCACAGCACCAGACTGTCATCAGATTATTAGTAATAAACATTCTAACAGCGATACAAATGACGCCCCCATTTAGGAGACCCAAAGACACGATATCTTTTGAAGAATCTTTGTTAGGTAAAAGATCGCGATTTGTGGCTCTGACTGAGACAGATTAACCGTCATGACAGAAGGATAATACAAGGCATTTAGAATCAAGCATTTTAAAATTTGGTGTCCCGGATTTCTTGTTATCTTCATTGTTGAACAACCGGTTAAATAAAAAGCGGACAATGCAATTGCAACCCCAACAGTCAATATTTCCACATTTTTCTATTCCGAACACTTCTTTAGTTGGACAGCTAGCTGTGAATAAATAAAGCATTTCGCTCTGAGATGCCCGTTTAAAATCTGGAGAAGCATTACTAGGATGTAGATACCTCCGTTTTAAATCTATTTCAGCTTGAACATATATAGAGGGGACAGTAGGAATAGTAGAAGCCTTAATATAAAATAATACAAAACAACGAGGGGTGATGTTATCTTTTTCTTACAGCTGACGGGAACTACAGCCGGAGAGAGCAATAAGTTATGTTCTCAAGTGGACTGATCCTTGGGATAACAGCTGATTCACATAAATACATTATACATCAGAGGCTGTATCCTCTCCCGGGGAACCTCGACCTGAGCCTTTCTCTGCCTTCGAATCTATTCTTAACTACTTATATACGCACAGGCTCTAAAGGGGGACGTGCAGTCTCTAAACCCCTTTTATCGCTTTCTTCTTCCTTACCAGTGGAAAACTTAGAAGAAATAAATTCAACGTTCATGAATAGTGAGTGATTGGCGTTAGATGATGAGATAATCTGTTTTGACGGGGACTTTGGTTCTCTCGAAATACTTACTGTCAGGCTGGATTCACTTCTTCTAGTTTGATTTACAGATAAATCAAAGATTCAGTATACTTCGCTAAAGCGTAAATGGAAATATTTCGTGAGTGAAGCGCAAATGCTACTTAGCATAATTCTTTTATGCCATTGCAGTGTTGTTTTCTCCACATTACAGGTTGTCGTTCTACAAAACACTAATTTAACATTAGGATCTGCAAGGTATGTAAGTAGTTGGTCAGGACTGCTATATAGCCAACTGATTAAAAGAACTCTCGCTCATGAATCGCTATAAGTTCTAGGAATACCAAGCTAATTAATCTTTTTATGATATAGAAAATCTTCTGTAGTTTTAATCTTCTGCATGATTATAATACTTACAATAAGTATTGAAGTTCAAGATATATAATTTCATAAATGTATATATATATGTTACCGTGAAAGACCGAAAACAGAGAATGTCGACATTCACCGGTGAATGTCAACAAACACCAAATACGTCTGTAAAAGATCGAATATTTCATTACATTCTCGTACCCCCACCGGTGTATGTAGACAATCACATCATGGTGAAAGTCGACATTCTCAGATTTCGGTATTTCACCGTAACACACACACACACACACACACACACACACACATATATATATATATATATATATAACCACACACATGTATATATACATACTCATTAAATTGAATGTTAAATAAGCAAAACACGTTTTTAAGCGTCATAGAAACAATCTACCTTCCAATCTAGTCAAATTGTGAAGAGAAACTCTTAACGAGTAGAAAACATGCTCTTCGGCACTAATGATGAGTGATTCACAGCAGCCTGTAATTCTTGGGAGAAAGGTTATGTAATGATTTTATTCCCATCATATCTCCTTGGGCTTCCCAGGTGGGAGAGACGTCGGTACCAGGAACAAGTACATTAGAGGAGTTTCCTGCTGTCGAAACCAGCTTAGGGGCTTAGCAGCGAGGGTATTACCGGCGTGTAGTGGGTGAAGGTGATCGGCGTCAACTCACGAATATTAATGGAAAATGGCGAGGCCTGTCTCCTTTTGCAAATATGGCATATCCACAAGGACATCTGACTGAGACCGGCCACTTAGAAGGTATGTACGTCTTGCTCTATGAAGTTGAATCATTTGGCAATTCCACTTTAAGGCAGGTCCATCTATGAGACTTTTCAATTGTCTTCTTATTTCTTCATTAGTCTTCTTACTGTACTTTTTCCCCTCTTAGATTTTAAACAACTCCATTTCCACATGAAGAATTACAGAATTCGTGTTGCATGTCCCAAAACCAGCTTTCTGAAGGTTTCTCAGCCTTTTGATGAAAAAATAAAAATCCTTTAAAATAGCTTTAGCTCGTTGGTTATAGCCTAATTATCCGTATTTAATACCAATATAAAGTCAGTGCCAGATTTGAATTTAATACGTTAGATATACGATGAACCATCTTGTGAATTGGTTCTTCCTCGCCCTCCTTTCTCTTCTTTCTCTCTCTCTCTCTACACTCACACACACATACATATATATAATTTGATGAATAAATGTATTAAAGATTGCGGAAATTTTATAGATCAAGATGTTTGAGCGAGTTTGAATATTTAAAGAATGAAACATATTGAGTGGTGGTCCGTTAAGGCAAGAATGAGACATGTATTTACTCCCAGTTAGTACTCTCTAAAATATATGAAAACGAAAATGAGAAATAGCTTCAACTTAAGCTATATATATTAATAGACTAGTGAATTAGTCTTAGTTGGTGGTTCATAGCTACAGTAGTTCATTTGAGCTGGAAAAAATAATCTTATCTTTTTCTATGAGTAATCTGTAAATCATCAGGTAATCAACTAGTAAATATGTACTATCTTGTATCGTCGGGTTGACTACTTCTATTAAAAGACTATACAGAAAAATATATAAACAAAATTCGAATTTTTATAATCATTCTGATCTCATATTCATTGAATAAATAATTATACCTTCTATGAAAATTAAGTTCTGAAGGTAAAATTCAGATTTAGCTGAAGTTGTTATTCATTGTGGGGGGAACGATTGCCAATACTTCCAAACTGGTGTTAATGTCATTTTATTTTGCAATTTCGTTGAGGAATAAGGACAAAACTATTTCACAAGAAGAGAAGCTTTTATCGAAGAATTTAATTGGACGTATAGTAGAATACTAAATATCTCAGTTACTTTTGTACTAACGTTAAGATAGTGTATGGAGAGGAGATAATGGTCCTCAATTTCCCCATATCTTGAATCTGTAACATTCTAAACTCTTTTCTATGTACATATGTATATGTGTTCTGAAAAAAATCATCCTTTGCTATGGTTATTGAATGAATTGAACCTTTTTGCAAGCAATATGGATTTCATAATTATGTGTTTTCCTATACTTAAATGACAATCTGAATTTCAGTTATTTATTAATTGGATTTAATCAAGTCTAACTCTTAAATCGTTTCTTATTATACTTTTATCCATTTGAATGAATAAAACTGTTCAACAACAATTCTAAGAAGCCTCTTGGCTTTTTGAGGTGATGAAATTCCTGTATACGACATGGGTTATGGCTTTAGAATTTGTATGAATTATAGAGTTATTGTGGTTTAACAAACACATTTTGGTAATTCGATTGCAAAGAGATATATATAAAAAAATGTCAATTATATAAGGTTGAATTGAATACTTCTCAAATTGGGCTTTTCCACGAGATGGTTGTATAGCGCACGAGGTCTTTTTATGTTCGGGCGTTGTGAGGCCTTTCTAAGTTCGAGAAGTTAACCGTAGTTTATTATTTTATGATAATAATAATAATAGTTTAAATCTTGATGATATTAGTTGTACGATTTAGAAAATCAACAATCTTGTGATTTTGGGTGTGAAAATGTTATTTCATAGCATATTAAACGGTGGTATATCATTAGAAGAATTTCTAGGCAACATTCAGACAGTTCCATTCTTCAGGTTGGCTGCACATAAAAAACGCTAGGTTCTAAAGTCCAGAAAAATATAGAGTTAAAGCTGAATCTGTGATACGACTTCATCCTGTATTGAGATCTTCAATCCATATATAAAGGTAGTGTATTCTTGGGCAATAACTGCGTTTACATACAGGTTTGTGGTCTCATAATTCAGATCGAAAAATGGATTGGAACATTTGGATCGTCTTGTGTGTGCAAAGATGACTTTGAATTAAATACAACATCCAAATTATAGATTTATATATAAAATTTATTTATCTCAGGGAAGAAGAGGCTTCATGATGAAGAGGTTCGGGCTAATATTCATGATTTATGAAGAACATAAGAAGACTCGTTGATGTCGTATTCCGTCTTTATTTGAAGTCACGGGCAAATTGGACCACATATGAAGTCTAATTCAAAAGATGTCTGCCAGAGTGGTGTTCATTGGATATCCATAAGGGAAGCTACTCCATCCAAAGGGACTAAAACCTGGTAAATATTAGTGAAGCCTACTTAAACATTCAGCTCCAAGGTTGAGTAGAGGGCAATTGGGCCCAACGATTTAACTTCAAAAGAATATTTTAGATGTCACGATAATAAGGCGAAAATAGTTCATATTGTACTTCTAATACAATTCGAGGAATAATATTCAGTGTCCCTTATTTCAAACCCTCCATTCCTGTAGAATGGTAAAAACCAATGTTCTTTACGAACAACAGGTCCAGAAATCAGTGGTACAACAGTCCCTTACGACAGATTAGCATATAATGAAATGAGTCAGGAAGATTGTCAATGACAACATGAACATTCTGGTAATCACTCTAATTAATCTCAGCAAATGGCTAATTTCGGAAGCTCGAGTGACATGAGTAAACAACCAAAATTTACGGGCATATACGGGTATATGTATATATATATATATATATATATATATATATATATATATATATATATATATATATATATATGGCGCAGAAGACCATCATCTTTCATACATTCATACTAATGGGCTACGCATCACAATTTTCATAAAGAATACCATTCCTAGTAGAAAGATTGTAGAAAATATTGCCACTTTCATTCTGTAAATATAATTCAGAAAAAAAAGGAATGGTTGCACGGATAAATTCTTCATTCGCCCTTGATATAGTAAATTATATTTTTCTATTTTCAGAGTTTCGTTCCCTTGGTCCCCTTCTTCGGGTTAAGGATTGAGTAGATAACGATAACGGCGGAGAGCATGCTGTCCCACTTACATACTTTGTTGGGTGTAGCAATATAAAAGAGTAGCTTCCGACAGAACCCAATTATTGAACTTCAAGATCATAACATTAAATGCTTGTAAACATTACTAATGCGGGTTAACAGTTCGAATGGTGCAATTCATATCGTTTTCTCCATAAATCAGTATTTTCTAACCGTAACATGAGCTTGGCTGCAGTTGAAAGGAGCTAATAATGCACATGAATGTTTGACTAAAAGATTAATGTGACACCTTAAGAAACCAGACAAATTGTTGGTTATGACTATTTCTAGTGCGCGAATATACATATATATTCGTAGGTTTCACTAATATTTACCAGGTTTTAGTACCTTTGGATGGAGTAGTTTCCCTTATGGATTTCCAATGAACAACACTCTGGCGTGACTTCAAATAAAGATGGAGTACGATATCAACAAGTCTTCTTGTGTTATACATAAATCATGAATATATATATATGTATATATATATATATATATATATATATATTTATATATATATATATATATATATATTATATTCTTAACCAACGAAGATAATCTACAATCTAAAAATAGAAACAAGTTCTACATTGAGACTTACGCTAAGATAGATTGCAGATAACATTAAAAAAATCCTGTTCAATCTCCAAACACATGTTTTACGCCTATAAATAAATTCCTTGAGTTGATCATAATCATGAGGAGCATCATGGTAAAATATTAAAAAATAGCATGAATTACAGAAGTGAAGCCATGTTTAAACAAACAGAAGCCATTGAAATCAAATAGGATTACTTGTAATCTATTCTGATAAAAGACATATTTTATGCATAGACTCGCTTTTGTCATGTTATTTCAATTTCATTACAATTCAGAACATTCATTCGCTGTTTCTCCACTTTGGATCTATTATCTCTTTGGAAGAAATACGAGTGTTACATTTTATATTCATACATTGATTGATTGATTATATTGGTACAAATTATTTTCATTTCGATTTATTTCTAGGTTGTTTGGAAGACTACAGTATCTACTTTGACGTTTAGAGGTTGCTTTGAACTTGATTTGTTATGAAGTTAGTAATTTCGTTCGTCCTTGACATGAAATCAACTTATAAACACCTTGTTAAAAGCTTAGCTGAAATTATGTAAACGTATTTCAGCAGTTCAGTAGAAACGTTTAAGAAAATAGGTCAGATTTTCTAAACGGGGATGAGTTTTTTTTTCTTACTTTAGAAATCTCGGGTTAGATTCCTGGCAGATCATAAGATGTAATTTAGTAATAATTGACTGAATCCATACTTAGTCTCAACTTGATTAGGAAATTGTGCTACTTTGTATACAAGGCATTCCATTTAGTCTGAACAACAAAACTGTGTGCGTATATAAATAAAGTTTATTTAATTTAACACTAACAGAAGAATCCAGAGCAATAGAAGAATTAGTTAGCGGATTGTATGACACAACATAATGACTATGGACTATTTATTTTAAGTTTCATAAGCTGAAAAAATTTTAATACCGTAATTGTAAGAACCACCATTATTTAAAAAAAATAAAATTATGTTAGTGGATTGATAAAAAAATGCCCATTTCAAGCGGTTTTTAGTTTGTTTGATTCTATGCATGAATCGTTAGAAGTAAAACTGTAACGCTTGAATTTACACTAAGTCAACCTATATTTGCATCTACATTGAAAATTAAAGATGTATTATCGAATTCTAATCTATGTAGTTGATTTTCGTTGTGAAGTCTTATTGGTTGAGAAAGAATAATCTGTACACATACCTTTTTCTGTAGCGCCTGAATCATTAGAGAAATATTTGTCTGTCTCTGCCGGTTGCAATTTTTGTTTGATCGTTACCAAATAGTTTTCACACTTTAGTAACCTACTTGTTTTCAGACTTTACTATACCCCCATTTGTTTTCAGACTTTAGTAAACCCCTAATAGTTTTCAGACTTTAGTAACCTCCTACTTGTTGTCATACTTTACTAAACCCTTATTTGTTTTCAGACTTTAGTAACCCCCTACTTGTTTTCAAACTTTAGTAAATTCCTAATAGTTTTCAGACTTTAGGAAACCCCTAATAGTTTTCATACTTCACTAAATCCCAAATTGTTTTTAGATTTTAGTAACCCCCTACTTGTTTTCAGATTTAAGTAAACCCTTATTTGTTTTAAGACTTTAGTAACCCCTACTTGTTTTCAGACTTTACTAAACCCCTTATAGTTTTCAGACTTTAGTAACCCCCCAATTTGTTTTCAGACTTTAGTAAACCCCTAATAGTTTTCAGATTTTAGTAACCTCCTACTTGTCTTCAGACTTTAGTAAACACCTACTAGTCAATGCCCGTTAACATTAAGCCAATTTATCATAAATCGTCTTATTCCTAGCTTTAATACAAAATATTGCATTCAATGGGCCTTTATTATGTGTATATTATGTGTATCCAACAAATGTTTTACGTGATAATGACGTCATCCATAAAAACATTATGTTCTTGACTTGAAAATGTTTATTTAATCTATACGAGATGATGACGTCATCAATAAAAACATTATGTTCTTGACTTGAAAATGTTTATTTAATCTATACGTGATGATGACGTCATCAATAAAAAAATTATGTTCTTGACTTGAAAATGTTATTTAATCTATACGATACTCGATAACCTTCTCATTCAGTCGGAACAACAAATGTGTTGTTCTATAGATTTTTGTATGTACTATAATATTCGTATTTTTATTTACATTTGTATTTTTTGGTTTTCAGCCTTCGGTAAATTCCCCCGCTGACTCTTGCTTCACATGCACATTTTAACTAATGTTTACATAAGTTTCTTACTGCGGGTAAAATAGAGAATAGATGGTGATATGAAGTGACTAATGAGTTTCATTCAGCCCGTAGGAAAACTGTTGTATTTTTTCGCAGCCCTTCATGGCGAATGTTTTTTTTTGTGCATTTGAAAGAATAATCCAATATAAAAAGAAACTTACTCAGAAGTCATTTTCTTTTTAATTAAATGATAAGGAAGTAATATTTACCTCATAAACTGTTTCTCTTACAAGATTAATAAAATACTGACATGTGGGGCGAATAAAAGTTTACGATTGAGGGGACGATAAAGGATGAAGTTCAAATTTGCAAAGAGACATGGTTGAGTGAAAGGGCCGTGGCATATAGAGAGGCTGGTTAGCTCCAGGTTATGGTGTAGGAAGCACTGACCTAGAGGGCCCGGATCATGGGAATCTGATGACCTTCAAGAGGACGGACAAGCGGAAAACTCAGGGATAACTCACTCATCCCATCCATGGCTTACCTTTGAACAAACTCACTCTATCAAACTTAATATCCTCTTCCTAAAATATTTATCACCGTCTCGAGTAGTGTAAAGGCCACTTGATTGAAATATTTAATTAAGCTTTTTTCTTCTTCTTCTTTTTCCGAGTTAAAGTTTATCTAGAAATAGTAATCATTATAAATTACTAAGAGTGTAAAGTGTTAAGAAAGTTAATGGGCTTGTACGTACGTTATGAATTGTGCAGTTAAATAAAGTTTAAAAAATGTCTTTTATTGGTGTTTATTCGTGCTTCTAAAGACCTATTCATCTAAAAAGAGTAGATTTACAGAAGACCCTTGAGTACAGCCACAAGGATATGCAGTGGATTTTCCTTGCCTTCTCATTAATGAGGCTACAAATAACAAAGCATTAGAAAGAAATATTCGAAATAGGTGGATGAAAGGAGCATAGACTGACTAATAATGATAGGCATTAGCTATTACTATGGTAGTATTTATATACTAGTATTTGTATTTAGTATTTATATATTAGCATTTATTTTTATGATAAGTTAATTTGTTTTTGTTTTTAATGTTGTTGTAAATGTTTGATGTGGATAATTGCATTACACATATATTCGAAATGTATTTGTATCACTCAATGTAATGCGTTTTATTTAATTGTTTGAATTAATTGATACTGGCAAAAGACATTTAACATATTAATATATGTTACAAGTCTTTTACATTTGTAGATTCGATAGAACGTGTCTAGAACTACATATCTTCATGTAATAATTTTAGTTGCTATTCTTATAATATACTTCCTTTGAGACTCAGGCTAGCATAGTAGCGTAATTTTTCCGCTTGTTGGTATAGGACAGTCCTTTGTACATGGGAGTTATTCGGCAATAAACTCACAAGTCAACATCCAAAAGCCCATATTGTCTTGAAAGGGAGAGTTAATATGAGGATAATTCCTCTCTATTAGATTGTGTTAAACAGTATGTATCATTTCTTTGGATAGAATATATAGGAAAATTTTATAACATATTATAGTAATGTGAATATGAATATTTTATATATATATACACATATATATATATATATATATATATATATATATATATATAATTAAATACATATATATATATATATATATATATATATATAAATATATATATATATATATATATATATATATATATAAGTAAGAGCAGAAATTATGAATGCAAAGTCAGTACAGTAGTACATACAAAAACTGTGTTGCTCATTTCTCCAAAACCATCCATTAAAATTGGAGGTTGGAGTAAATGCCCATATAATTAATTGTATATTCCATACAATACATGTGAAAATACAGTTTCTTTCATTATGTAGCAATTTGATAAGTGGCTTATGAAGCCATTTGTTGTAATTGCCTTCAACATAAATTAAAAGAAGATTAATTGGAAAAATACCCCACCCATATCTAGTTAGTAGCACCACTTCACTGTTGAATATTTTACGACCTGCTTCCCATTCCAGGCCAGATATCCAAGATGATGTTAGACAACTGGTGAGGTATGTAGGTCGGGGTTTCCGAATGTATTGTAAAGGAAGACGGGGGGAGATCAAGCAAGAAGAACTATTAATGTTTTTATGTGTTTGTTCGACTCAGCAAGCAGTCGTACTGTTTTGACAGCGGTAGATCAAACAGGTGAAACTGCCCCCTAAAGATAGGAGAAACTGCGCCTGTTTTTACGGCCAAGAAGTTTGCCATTCCCATCAACCTGGACTAACAGAAATACTGACCTCAAGGCCTTACCTCGATTTCAAGGGCTTCACAAGGACCGAGTGCTTCTCTTGTTTAAAATGTGAATAAGAGCAGTCTTATTTGGAGACACGCAGCAAAGGTATAAGTACTGACAAAACTACTAGGTAACGCATTTGCAGAATAGGAGATATAGACTAGAGATTAAATATGCATACAATTTTAAGGGATTTTAATGATGTGGACTATAAGGTATTAATGTTACTCGATCAGTGCAAACTTTCCATTTTGATTGCCGGAGCGGCAGGGCGAAGGACCGGACAAAATGGGAATGTAATTCATTTTATGTATAAAATTTAATAAAAATTTCTTTTCAAACAAAAAAAATATTTTGTGTAATACATTTCAACGTATGTACCTAATTATTATAAAATGAATAATAAATGTATATATAGAATTTTATTATATCTGTAATGATTTTTTTTTTTTTTTCAATTCTACTTCAAGAAAACAAAAAAAAAAAACATTCTAAAATAATTATTAAGACCACCACACATCATCTAGCAGACTTTTAAATAAGTGAAGTAATCTATTAAAGTTGCACTCTAAAATGTCTTTAAATGTATAAATTTGCCCGTTACCACTCTAGTGGTAGTGGTTTTTATTTATCGTTCAGGCTCTATATTTAAGCGTTTCATGTAAAGCTAAAGATCAAGTTCAGTAACAGCTGAAATCGTGCTAGGAGAAAGAGGAGGTTAGAGGAAATATGAGAATAAATTCAAAACACTTCTTAGTAAGGTTCGAATGGGAAAATGTTACTCAACTTTAAATTTTCCAGCCTTCAGTAAACCCCCACACCTCCTCATTTCACAATAACAATAGGTCAATACATCACAGAATGTTTCATTTCAAGCTTAAATACGATGCATTGAACAGATTAGACAAAGACAACGGTTGGTTTAGAGAAGAGTTATACAAAATTTCGAAATATGTCCGTTATTATGGGTCCGATTGAAAAATATTACATGCCCATTATTGTTGAAAATTATGTTTTCTACAATTCTCGTTCTATGTTTTTTTTTAAATTATTTTTTAGTATTCAGTATTCTGAAAATCCGCACTCCCACTAAACCGATTTTCACTTCGAGCACCTGAGCTACACAATACTGAACTTATATTTCAAGTCCTGCCATAGGCAGGTTAGATGGAGAACATATGGTTTCAGATCGGGAAGTATTATGTAACGTAAGAAAACATTGGATTCGGTCACTGTTGTAAGGCATAAATATTGAAAACGGATGATAGTTTGAATGTCAGAATATATCCAAGGACACATTTTATTGTATTTGTTTGTCTTCCTTACATTATATAGAGTGATTACTCTGCGCTTAGCCTTTGAGTATAGGCAAAGACAAATTGAAAGTAATTTACATTTTGTTGTGTAAATTTTTGCAATTACATTAGCATTCAAAACTTATATGGTTTACGTGAAAAAACTACTTATGCGAATTAATTATTGCATCCTGAAAAGGCTACTCTTCAAGTATCTGAGCACCGGAAATCCACAAAAATTAGAAGTTACCTAATCCGCTGTGATGGAACATTATATAATTCGAACCACAATTTGGCGAGTCAAAGTTTTGGTTAGTGTAACTATCAAAAAAAGGATAATCTTAGAAGATTTTATAATTGTTATTACAGAAGAATTGTTCTATTGAGAAGATAGCTATAAACTATAGACACCTGTTCTCGTACAAATAAACTGTTATTAGTCTGGTGGCTCTGTTCTCGAATGCGGGCTAGTATAAATATGTACATTGGACGGGACCAAAGACCTTCGTTCTCAGATGAGTTACCCTGAAGAAGCTAGCAATATGACAAGTGAAACGTTGATAGAAAATACCGTGACACGGTGGAAGGAAGAACACCCTCGACAATAAACAGTGTTTTTGGCGTCAAAATAAATGAAGGGCATAGGTATTACTAAAATAAGCTATAAGATGATTCAATACATAACGTGAATCATCTGAGAGGGTCGACATTCAGCCTGTTTTGGGAGACACAGGTGGAATGGGGTAGAGAAGTAAGGAGAATAATAAAAATGCCCAGCACGCAGGGGCTGCGTAAAGGAAGAAGATTTCTATCTGCATGTCATCTAGTCGAAGTATTCTCTAATTCTCACTTTCTAGTTATCCAATTAAAACAAGATTTTTATCATAAGCTGGATATGAGGATACAAGTAACACAATTACTTAAATTGAAATTCGTGTGAGGAGGAGGAGCAAAACAAGTAACTCCTTTAATATTGAAATAAGAGAAATTTTATAGAATAATAGATGTATTACTTTGTCAACAAGACTAGTACCTACATAGAATATTTCGACTGCATGGAATTTCAAATAAAATATAAATGAACTATACTCTGGTTTCTTTGAATATTAACAAGTTGTCTGACGCTAAGAGTAGTCCATATATTATTTATGGGCTAATATATAGTTAGACATTATATATTATGTTTTCGGAACAAAGAAAGGCGTAAAAGGACATAGATTTGAAACCGAAATAACACCTTAAAAAGTAGATTCCCACGATGATTCGGTAATTGAGGAGGTGCCCTTTTCATGTGAAAAGATCAAACATAACTTGTGGTTTTCCTTACTTGAGTCTAAATGAAGTTCTTCCTTGTAAGGTGTGGAATTCAAACTCAAAGCATGCCTAATTCTAAATAAATGTCTTTACTCACTCCTTACTCCAGAACTTTATCATAATTATTATTATCCCTATTAATGCATTCATTAGTTTATGTAAGACGTGCTGGTTTATGACATAGACTAAAATGGTTAATTTTATTTTGTTTTTAGGACGAAAAATGAAAGGGGGAAATTAGAACTCAATTTTTGAGATGTTTGTAGCACTTTCTGTGTCGTAAATGTTTCTGTCGTTCTCCTAGCTGTTTTAGACTGTAACTAAAAATATTTGAGCTAATGGAAAAATTATGTTTTGTCAAAAGCCTCACACTTATTAATCGTAAAAACTAAATCAATCATTCTACATATCTCAAATTTTTATCCCGTAAATAATTACTCTCTAGGGGAAATATCTTCGTGATGGAAATACTGTCATGTTACTTTTTTGAGGGTTGCTGGCTGCACGATTTAGAGTTTAATTTTAGATAAGAGGCTTCGAAAATAGATCAATTTCCAGTTACTGACGAAACCTGGAACGAACGATGCATTAGTAAAAGGGCTCCGAACAGTCCAAACCAGATGGGAGCTCTATCGGGAAGTCTTATTATAAAGATTTAATGAAATCGATCCTTTCGATCCACCGTCCTCTTCAATAATTTACCTTCTACAGAAATCTATTTATTTCCGTTCTAACTAATTTATGAATTGAAAAGAAAACGATATGCTCGGAAGACTGTAGCAAAATCAACAGGTCTAATGAAGAATTTTTTCAATTTAATTTTCCTAAAGTTTACTGAGTTCTCCTACATATTCGTAAACATGGGGGAGCATTACCCAATGGTTTATTTCCGATTGGAGCTAGTCAACTTTGAGAACAGGATATTATAGGTATGCTATTTAGCTGGGTTGTTACTAGACTGTGAATTTCTTACTGAATTTACACTTATTAATAATTTCAAATTGTGTAAGAAATTTGCTAATATCAAAATACGTGATTTTCTTGACAAGGGGCATCAAAGAATAAAACTTCAGGCCATACCACGAGGCTTAATTTAACGGAGTGATTTCCTGTTAGGAAGTAAGCTTATTGAATAAAATTAATGTTTTTTTCCCCCACTTCGTTATTAAGTCTACATACTATTGTAATACCTGTTGGTGGTGGCCATGGTCACGGACCTGCAGGCATTTGAGATAAGCGTTTTAAGTCTATGATCTCCATCTTCAAACATTTCTGGTGTTGTACTGAGAATGCGTGTCATTATTCATATATTTATATATGTCATGTTGTTCGCAGTTGATTGTTTATATTTACAGTAGTGATAATTTTGTTTTTGTTTTATCCGGGTAGGATTGTTTACAACTTGATCCAGGTATATTGTTTACCGAATCTTAAAATTGTTTCATCATAACTATGATATCCCTAATAGTAGCAACAGGCATTGCTCCCAGGGAAGGTCATTGAATGACGAAAAGTCTATAATACAAATAATATTCTAGTTTAAAAAAATGTATACGACAACAACTGTAGTAAATTACTTTATCAAGAATTTGGATAATAACATTTGCCAATTCGATTAAATATTGTAAATTTTATTCAATTCAGGGGTTATTAAAAACAAACTAACAATCAATGTACCCACCCTTTCAACTACAATTCTGAAGTTGCTATTTCAACTTTCTGGTTACAAAACCAGTAATTGTGAAAATACTGAACTAATATACAGCCCAAACATTCATAGTTTTAAACTATTGTATAAATAAGTAGCGTGGCGTAGCTAACCTGAACACAATAACCATGGTCCAGGTAGGTTTTATTTGTATACTGTCTAAATAGGTTGTTTGTGTCTTATTTATTATTGTCAAACTGGTACGGGGAAGAGTCTAGATGACACAGATAAAGAGAAATCGGTCCCTGAATGTACTTATGCTAAGCAGTCAGTTCTCTGAAGTCTCGTATAAGTGTTTCCTCTTACCTCCCATTCAGCCGGTTCTTGAAGCAACACTCCTTCCTTCGAATTCTATCTTTTAGAACTAAAATATTCATGGAAAAACCATAGGAATATACTTTGTTATAGCATTACTATTTTTATATTTTTACTTCAACCTTCATTTCCATAAAAAAAATAATAACAATATTTAACTGAGCTGAAAATGTTCATAAAAAAACAATTATTATTGACCTGTTTTGTATAGTTCAATATTGGTTGATTCGTCTTCCTGTTAGACAAAGAGGGTACTCATGGCGAGGGTTTCGTGTACTTCTCTCATAACGGTTTATTGCTCAGAATGTTTACTTCATAGTTATCAAAATTGATGTTCTAAAATTTCATGTAAAACCAAAGAAAAAAATTTGTTGAAATCTGACTAGCAGAGGGGGTTTTTGGACAAAAAAAAAAGAATCTCCGTTTTTATGCTAAGGATCATTTATATACAGTGTCATTGTTTATAAAGTATATAAATATTTTTGTCTCACATTTTTCTCTAACTTACAAATTTAACTTGTTATTTATATATATTTTGTCATTTTCAGAATGTAGTAAACCAGTACTCCTTTTAAGCTTCTACACTATTTTGTGTCACATTTGCAGCTTAAATTTCTAGCGTTATGGGGTTAGGCACTAGGGGAGAAATAGAAATAAGAATTCCCAGATCTGTAGTCGTTTGTAAATCATTACTGATCACTACGCGTGCGAATTGTGCTTGGTTCATGTAGCCCCTTGAGGAGGTAGACTTTTTAGTTCCCATTTAATTTTCATGTTTAATTAGTTAATGTAATTGCCGCAGAACTCTGAATAAATATATTACAAAAAGAGATACAATTCCCAGTATTGATCAGTTTGGACGTTTTTGTTTGGCCGGTCATAAATATGATATCAATAAAACACTGATTTACATTATTTGTTTTTTTTTTCTTTTCCGTTTTCGTATAGATCTATCTGGTTTCAGAATAATTTTTAGTGGATGTGACAACGTTGGCAATACTGATATTTCTGTCGAAATGTACTATACAATGTTGGTTGAAATGCCAAGGTACAATTTAATATTGAGATACTGCCAGAAACGTTTAGACTATTATGTCACAAAGATAATAAAAATAATAAGAATGATTTTTTTTCCACTTCATTGGCACAGTATTGTATCATTGAATTATTAAACTCCCCATTTATATTTCTTGTTTAGGAAACAAAGAGTCTAAAATATTGGCAATTGTAGCATTCAAATTCCATCACTGGCACGGCCCTCACACTTAACAGGTATATATATTATATTATATATATTATAGCAATATAATATATTCAAAGTAATATATAATAACTTTCTTTTGGGTTGGCATTATAGACCTCTATGATCTTCAGATTCGAACAGCTTAGAGGGAATTAATAAATTGTATTTCCATAGGTTTTTCGTTTCCACCTGATGAATGTCTACTTCAGAGATGTGAAATAGGAAATGGAGTCATTTAATATAGAAATATTAAGGGGAGCGTAAGGTGAGTCATATACTGGACATGATGCGTTGAGTCAGACTGGAAAGCAGGCTCTCCTTCGGGAGAATTAAAATGATTTTGTCTGGTATTCCCGGCTCCTTAGTCTGGTCCAAGTTCCTCTCCAGTCAACTCTCTCTTCTCTCACAAGTCCAACGTGTATTTACCTCTTTATGTAAGTTTTATATTTTCCATATTAAAATTTCAAGTTTTAGTTGGTTTAGTTTAAGAAAGCTTAGGTACAGTGTAACAGTTAGTATTTAGCTACGTAACGTAATAGAATATCTATGTCAAGACTATAATATGAATCACTGTGTAAATATATCACACTGTGAAATCTTAAGAAGTTGTTTGAAAATGAACTGTTGGAAGTTGCTCTTTCCAGATTGTGAATGAGGCGGCCAGCTATGACCCAAACCTACTTATTCTAATTGGCGTCATAAGCAATGAGCTTGCAGGAGAATGTAATTCATCTCAGGTAAGAAAAAACGCCTCGTTCCTTCACTATTCTTTATTCGTTGTGACAGAGCGCTTTCAGAGCATACGCTCCATCATCAGTGCCCTCTTCACAATGATGTGACAGGAACCAAGGATTCCCTGTGACTCCCACAGGGAAAGTGGGAGTCACAGGGAATCCTTGGTTCCTGTCACATCATTGTGAAGAGGGCACTGATGATGGAGCGTATGCTCTGAAAGCGCTCTGTCACAACGAATAAAGAATAGTGAAGGAACGAGGCGTTTTTTCTTACCTGAGATAATAATTCCTTCACCATCCAGCACCTCAAAAATGGTCATATAATTCATAGTTAACCTGAGTTTAGCAGAGCAAGGAAGTGAGTATATTCCCTGAACTTAGAATAGAGAAATTTCTGTTAAACGTTAACCTCGAAAGTCTATTAAAATTCTTAAAGTGCACTTGATGTTTGAGATGTTTCATCTAAAACTAGATCTGACAACGACCACAAACCTAGAAATAACATAACAAACGCAGCCACTGTTTTCAGTCTCCAGTTAACTCCCCCCCCACCCCACTCTTCCTAATACTCATCGGTTTTTTACTTAGAATTAGAAAATATGTGGTGAGATGATACTAGTATCAAGTGCGATATACGAGCATCTACTTAGTTTACGAAGCCCCACGTTTGACGAACTTTTTTAATTTTTTGAATTCAGTCGTATTTCTGTAAGGAAATTACTGAAATTTTAAGGTTTGCTCCTAAAAACCTCAAATTTTTAGTTAAAATAAAATTAAAAGCTCTAGCATCGACATCAAGATTCTATTATTTTAACTTTATCTTATTTTCCATTAGGTACTAGTTATATTAATTTCTAATTAATTTTAATACAATATATTACTTCATGCCATTTGTCAACATTTCAACTGTTCTTTCAGTTTTGGACTCTACATATGCCAATGTTTAATTTCCTCGAAATTTCTAATATTATAAATTATTTTAGAATAGAAGAGTCACCTGGTCACAACTCAAACTGTTTTAGTAAGCGCTATCTGGATAAGTTGATAGATTTAATTTATACCACTTACTTCACAAAGTGCATTGAGTACGTTAATAGTATTATAGTTGTCAACAAGTTTTTAAAAAAAGTAAAATTATCAGAGTAATACAATATCATCTATTTACCTCTCAACCTTTGCCTGGCCCACCTTATTGTAGAATAGGAATTATTATTGTCCAGGTCATTTCAATCTGTGGCTAAGTTAGTAATGTTAACCTGTCATTGTTTATCACTATTATCACCATATGATGTAATTTATTGGAGTGCTACAGGCCAAGTTATGATGCTGGCTACATCGAGAAATGATGAAATCTATACTACATGTGAGACGTCTTTGGAGTGGTTATGAGTTGAGTGCATTGGAAGTTTTATGGGCTAAGTTAATGAATTAATGAGTTCTGGACAAAGGACCCGCATTGGTGTCACATGAGGGGAGAGAATATTAAATGAATATCTCCTATCAAAGTCATTGTGACGTAAGCTGTATCGTATGATAGGAACCCGGCTCCAAAGCAATGGCCATTTGATTATTCATTAAATTGTGATTTAACATCAATTGTAATCCAGCGTGGTTTTCGTAATCCCATTCCCAAACAGGAAGCAATAGGAGTGATTCATTTAGGAGTATAACACATTTGTTGGTACACGTGTGTGCAGTAAAAATAATCAGTATAAAAAAAAATCAATTATAAAATATGACAAACGCAATTGAAATAAATAGACATTTCTGTGATCATAAATGAACCATGCCTCAATCATGAATGCAGCACTATCTAACTGATTGAATTCTTTCTTAACCATACGTCTACAGGATTCTTTTTCATTGATAACTGTCTTATGAATAAGGGATTATTCACACGCCAATCTATAGCAATGTTTTGTAATATTACGTATATAGACTAAAAACATCTGGTATGTATTTTGACGAATAAATCCATAGTCGGCATTGCGTAGCCAGATTTCCCTTAAGAGAGAATTCAGCTATTGAGCTTGTACATTTTGGAATAATTTCCTCAAATGTCCATCGATCCTACTTATGAGATGACGAAAATGAGGTCTTATTTTAGCAGATTCCCCTTAAGGGAAATCAGCTATTGGTTGTACTCATGACGGAATTTTCGAAATTTTTCTTCAAATGTCCATCGCTCCTACCTAGTAGATGACGAAAATGAGGTCCGTTCAAAACTGTGTATACTTATATATATATATATATATATATATATATATATATATATATATATATATATATATATCTATATATATATCTATATATATATATATATATATATATATATATATATATATATATATATTTGTCTGTTACCGCTCTAGCGGTCGCAATTTTTGTTTGATCGTTACCAAACTCGATATTTAGTCGTTTTATGTAAAAAGAAAGATCAAGTTCGTTAACGGCTGAAATCGGAACAGTGGGAGGGGGGGTTTAGAGGGGAGGATTTTCGAAAATTCGAAATATCGGTTACTATACGTCGGATCGAAAAATTGTACAGAATCAATCTTATTGCAAATTAAATTTACTATAAATATAGTTATATACATTTATTCCCTATCTTGAATATTAACCGAGATATTTGCATTTTTATTAAATTTGGGCCGATAACGGATTTTTGAATTTCCTGCCAAAAGCTAGTTCAATCACACCCTACTAGGTGTAAGCAAAATAGCCATATGAACAGAGGAAATTTAGTTTTAGGAAGTTGATTTTAGTTTTCAACGCCTTAGTGGCATATAACCTGTTGAGTACTTAGGAAGTCAAAAATTGTAGTAATAAGGCTACTGCCTGATATAAAAGACTATTCTAGAATAATCAATATTAAAAAAATTTAATTTATATATTTTTTAAGGTACATTTATTTTGAAAAAAATAACTACTACGATTAATAGGGAGAGGTTATTTACATATTCACCCCTTTCTTGTCAAAGTGGGAGTAAGAATATTTTCTTAGTTTCACTAAATAAATGTCTATTGCCTACGCGGAAATTGAACCCACGATTCAAATTGTACAAAGTGTATTAAGACCAATGCCTTAATTCAAATGGCTAACCGAAGCCCCTGTAATTTGTACAATACTACCTTAAAACAGAGGGATATGACTCAAAGCGATTATTTACCTTGAACTGTAATCTATACATAAAGTATTATTTTTAGAATGGGGGGGGGTAGAAGTCTATACTAATACACTAGGTTTAATGACTATTTCGATAAGGCTTCACTGTCTTCGATATTTTTATATTTCCCGTCTCTTATACATGTAAATATGGTGAATTTTTATTTCAGGCCTCCCTTTTAACCCCCCTCCCGTTCGAACCTAAAAATTTTAATATAACTTATAATCATGAAAGAATTAATGCTAATTGACATACCGAGTTTTGTTAAGTTCGGTTCAGCCGTTAGTGCCCGCTAAAGTTCTAACGTATAACTCATTTATGCTTAGGTATACGACAAAAGTGTATATAACAAAAGTTACTCCAAATAATAAAATAAACAACTTTTGTTATGTTTATATTTGCGGAAAAACCAATAGGAAACGAAATATCGCTATTTTTAATTTCAGGCTTCCCTTATAACCCCCACTCCTGTTCGTCTCAGAGAAAATTAATATAGCCTAAAGTCTAAGTTGGGTTAGTAGTAATATACATACCAAGTTTCATAAAATTCGGTTCAGCCGTTTATGCGTGAAAAGGTAACAAACAAACAAACAAACATACACGAAAGAAACAAAATGCAGATATGGTGTCTATGACATGTGAAACGAAAAGTTATCGTGAAATTTCGCGAAAAAAAATCAATGTACAGACAGAGGTTACAATTTTATATATATATATATATATATATATATATATATATATATATATATATATATATAGATTAACAATTAGGTTTAAATTTAATTTCCTTCTCCAGTAACGTCACATATAAATTTACATCTAGCCGTTACTGGGCACTGGTTATTAACAGAAATTAAGGGATGTTTGAATTAGGCCTTGTTAATTAAGGTGCTCTGACGTATTTACCACGTAAAACTCTCCTTTGTGCCCGGAAACTGATGATTTCTTTTAATTACTCATTGGCGCAGTGTATTCGTCAGTGCTCTATATACGTCCCTTTGTTGTTATAATAGGGGCTCAGTTAACCATTAGTTGAGGCGATGGTCTTAATACACTTGGCAAGTGTAGTATAGTGGTTTATATTCCTCGGAACCAGGAAAGATATTTCTCTTTGGCATAAAATGTTACGATATCATTGATTGAAATATTATCATTCTGGGTAGAAGAGGGAAGGAACTTATACGTAACCCATCCCAATTAGCCTTAGTAGTACAAAGTGGACGTTACTGAATAAATAACATTTACCATTTATTGTTATAAATATTTCATTAATAATTTCGTAATACGGTTCATGTTTTTCTTCGTTTAAAAACATATTCGATTATTCTCGATTAATACTTAGTAATTCAGACAATTTATCATATAAATTATTACTTAATGAATCAGGCCTTGCTCCATAATAGAGGAACGCGTGGCAAGGTCATACATTTTGAGAAGTGGTTAGCTTTTTATTTGTTATATCATTGTAGTTGATAAAAATTAGTCCTTTTTACATTAAGCAATTTCAAATTTTAATTATTCATTCGAATAGGTTTTATGCTGTTCCTGTTGATCTACAGAAAATATTTGCCTCTTGATGGGTATTTCAGAATTTATTAAATTTAACAGCAAGTACTATGCTATACAGGCTGCCTAGATACATCACAAAATCTCTGATGGAACAGAGCACTCCCTACAGGTATAGATATCATAGCTCCCTTTTGAACTACACATAAATTTCCAATATGCTTCTTGCCAATATACAAGTTTAGTAGTTAAATTACAAAATATTGAGGAAGGAAATACTTTCAGATATAATAGTTTTATTCTTCAAATTTTATGGCAAGGGTCTCCAATAAAAAACATATTTCTGTGCAAACTTTATTGAAGCCTCCCATAAAATTGGAAGAATATATAAATAATATTTAGTCTAGAATAATGATCTACATGGTAAATGATCAGAGGGACGAAGAGTTTTATTTTGAAGTTCTAATTATGAATCTTGTCGGAGAAGGCTTGAAGAAACTTCTCAACATAAAAAAGAAAGGGCAGTTTCAATAAAGTTTGCACCGAAAAAAATGTTTTTTATTGGAGACCCTTGCCATAAAATTTGAAGAATATATAAATAATATTGGGTCCAGAATAAGAAGAATAATAGTTTTATTAAATACTCATGAAAAAGACTTTTGATACTTGGGATAAATGGTCATATTCAACGTTACATATTTATAGATTGTTGGTTTCGAAATATATAATTTAGATGTTGGGGTACCCACGAAATAAAACTTTTAGTGGCAATTTGCCTACAAAAGAGAATTAACTTATAGAAAGCCCCTTCAAATTTCCCATTATAGCAGAAGAAATAGCTATTGTAAATTATTTTAGATATTGTTTGTGATGGGAGTGCTATGAGAGAAACATGAGTCTTTAAGGAGCAGGTGGAATCAATAATTATTATCGTTGTTATTTATTCAAATGTTTTAATAGTGAATAATACATTTACTTCCATTAATTTCTATTGTTTTATTTCTTCCTCTCCCACGATTGTTGAGTTCTGAGAATGTGTAATTATTGCTCTCTTGTTCTAACCTCTGGATGCCCTTCATTTCAAAATTGATATTCGTTATTGAGATATTATTAATTTTATTGAGAAACCATTGGTGGTATTATTCAGAACACAGCCCCCCATATTGCTTGCAGGAGATTCATAAGCTCATTATTGTTTATTTTTATGTCCAATTAATGGTTTTGATTGTAGAGGCAAACAAATGAAATTATCAAGTCCCATTTTATATAACCTATTGGGAATTAGCTTTATCTTTCAACGGTAAAAAAGTTTTAATTAACAAAAAGAGAACAAAGCAATTGGTGATGAGTTGATACCTTTTTTGGCCGTAGGACGAAGTCTTGAAAAACTGCGCTAAGAACAGGCTTGATTGAACCTCCATTGCTCTGCAGGCTTGTGACTGGTTCTTTCCACGAGGGAGACACCGACTGATACTCTGGTGGTTGGACTTTGCACTCGACTGCTGCCTTTAGGCTTCGCTCAAACCATTACTCGTGTCCAAACATTACTATCAATAATCTATCTGGTCTTATCTCTTTCAACTCGATTATCCAATTGTTTCCGTTCGTTTACCCAATTGTTCCGAAAACTAGTTGTGTACTAAGGACAGATATAGATGTGCACTATGCACAGATATAGTTGAGCACTATGAACCACTTAAAACTTGAAATTTCTTAAAATGTAATTTTGCCAAAGGACTCAGCTTTACATGTATCTATTTTTTCTTGAAGTGGTACATTTACAGATATGATGACCTAAGTCCACTTGTTTATACCTTTAAATGTAAGATACGATTTTAAAAATGTCCTAGAAAAAATAAACTACTTTTATCAGAAGAAAAAATACCTTTGTTGATGAAACAATTCAAGCTTTTATTTGAGCACCCATTGAAAATAAAAGTTGATTTTACATGTTCCAAGTTGACATATTGTTGCTAAAAAAATTTAATTCAGTAGCTACTGTAAATGCACTCATTTGAAAATGTGTTGTCTAGTTTACATGTTTACAGTGGTATATGGCGGAAAATACTTTATTTAATTACTCAACATTTTGCGCAAGATGCTTCCTTATTTTTGTAAGGATCCTTCCTTTGAAGTTGAATATATATATATATATATATATATATATATAAACACACACATTTGTTTTTGACGAAACCTAAATCTCTGTCCTTAAGACTAATCAGTAATCGATTTGATGCAATATATGAATGTCTTCAAATGACCATCGGATCCTACACATTAGATGACGTCCTTTCAAATTCCAAGTAGTAGCAGAAAAATGTGTTTTTGACTGGTTACTAAACTCAGTATTTAAACGCTTATGTGAAACTATAGTAAGTTCGTTTATGAGTCCGACTTGGAATTAGAGTTTTATAGATGGATAGCATGTAGAATAGAAGGAATCTCTGACTATCACTCCTCATATGGAAAACTATTTCTACAATTGTTGCTTACCTACATTGTTGTTCTCAATATATTTCTGTATCTCAAATATTAATGAAGTTATTTTAATGTTTTTGTATTCAGCCTTGTGTTAACCCCCACTAATGCGGTTTTCATCTTTAAGCTTTCTATCCTTAAAAACTTGATGGGTAGTTTAATTTTTTAGTTTAAAATACTAAACTCTCCTACATAGAGAGAAATAGAGTGTAGACTTTGAGAGTGTGTTATTTTTTGTTAATCAGCAAGTGGGAAATCTCTTTAGCTGACGGAACCCCGTTGGTCAGGATCTCTTTGTTCCATACTAACATTATCATTCCACACCAACATTTTTAGCAAGGGCAAAAACAACTCATGTGGTCTGTGCCCGTGGAGGGGCGGGGGAATTTCATAATTCAAAATATCTTCGTTATTATGAATTGGATCCATGATGTGTAATAACATCAAGTGAGAAATCTTCTTAATTTACGTACCCCTGCGCAACGTACGTTTTTGGATTTAATAGCTACTATACATTAAATAGTGAGTGTTGTGGATCAGGGTTAATGTTAATTTCTACTATACTTTAAGGATGTCCACTTTATTTTATTTTTTTCAAATCTTACAATTCGCGCTAACATAACTTTACTTTTCATTGTCTCAGAATTTTACAGCGAAATACGTTTAGATTGAGACGAATCTTAGTTTTTATATACGACACTTTATTGTTAGTATAATAAAAAAATATAACACTAAAATAATTAATAAATAAGGCAGGTCCGAACCTGTTGTGCATTGTACTGTTCCAGTTTCGTCATCCGAATTGAGGGCTGCTGTTCAATATCTACCCTCGTTCTGGATAAAATATTTATAGTGGTACTCCTTTCCTTCCTATATTAATAGATTGGTTGCATGACTTGATGTTTTTATTTTAGTCCGTCTTATAGTTCAATGGTGTAGGGTTTTAAAGAAATATCCGAAGTATATTTAGAACCAAAGTAAAGGTAATTATATCCTAATTATAGTTTTATAATTCGTTTTCGAAGAAAACACCTAGCTCTATTCTGGGAATTATTGAACGAAATTCTCCAATCAATATTGCAATTTTAAATGAGGTGTGATATGCCCTCATAATATTTCTGTTACATTTAACATTCTTGCCGTTATTAAAAACGATGCTTCCAGATAGATAACCCTCTCTCAATTTGTCACAAATAAAATACTTGTATTTCAGAAGAATATCAATTGAAATGTGTATTGCCAATCACTTGACCCTCCCTCCACCAATCCTTGGTCTTTCGAGGGCTGCTGGCTGATTTTCATTTTTAATATTAATACTGCTTGATTATGTACGAAAAACGAAAGTGCTCAAATAGGTTGAAATAAAATAGGTGAAGATTAAACTGATGAAATTGTGTTGTTGTGTTTATCTGTTTCTACACCTATCTGCTCAAGGCGGCCTTCTAATGCTAACTCAGCACCGGAAGATAATAATAGAGCTAAAGAACAAAAAAAACAAGGACATTTGGTTAAGGAGGTTACAAACATTACATCGAAGATAATACAATATGCCTACTGAATGTCCAACACTGACCAATTACGAAATTTATGGATTCTCCAAATAATTTGGTATATTTTTTTTTCTAAATCAATAGTTTTCATTAGTTAAGCGTCAAAATAAAATTTACATAAATATTTATTTATAATGTTTACTCAAAGCCCCCTGTAATTACAACTAAGGAAAGTGTTCTACTTCTATTAGAAATTCATTTGTAGGCAAACATAGAATACTGAAAAAATAAAAACTGATGATATGGCTAGGAACACAAATAGAAAGTTGAGAGAGGTTCGTAGAATTTTATTTTGACTAGTATAAGCATTATACGTGAAGGTTTGGCATTTATTCAGGAATTGTACGCAACCTGTCCAGGCTTCTCACTACCTGGATTGGTATTCGCTTCGCTATTTGATAAGGTAGCGAAGGTCTTGTTTGACGTAACTGGCCATTTTAACTGCCGTTATAAAACTGGCTTGAAATAAAAATCATTTTTCTTTGGAAATCTATAGATTTAGTAAAACTGAGTTCAAAATAATCTTTTCAATTTCTCCACATTAAAAAATGTCCTTTCAGTAAAGTCATTTTCTGTTACGCTCTACCATGAGACAAATGAGTAGATTGCACATAGAGTTACACGTGAAAATAATGTATCCTCACCGAATTTATATAGATTTCAAACAAATTGTAAAGTTTTATTTATATTGATGAGATCCGAAGTTGTCCCACACGATATAAGTTTTAGTATTTATCAATCAATGATTAATAATAGTTTGTTTTTAGTTTATAGGTAGTCTAAGAAATGCCAAATAATGGCGTAATGTTATTTTCCGTTAGGAAAATTCAGTATAAAACAACAATGTTATCAACATTTTATAATAACAAAAACAGTTAATAACATAAATAATAAAATCCTATTTGCCTTCAGAGGGCGTAAACAATGATAATGATGAGGGCTAGTCATGTAATTTTCTTCCCAATGCCGGTTCTCTTGAAACTATGAGATAAACACGAGACCTTCGGAGCTTCCGCCGATGTCATCCCAATTACCGTCATGACGATACAGAGGATTTTAATTAACTAAACAAATGTTATTCTTAATTAGACGATGTGGAATAAAAGGGCTTTTCGTCATTTAGGTGAGCGAGGGTCCCATCATAATCAGGAGCATTTGGTGTTACGGCGTCCATGACCTGTGATTCATTGGTAGCAGTCACTGTGATTGGCACACCAACGTGACAGCCGACCTCTTGGCTACGTCAATATCGGACTCATAGACTAGTAAGTAGACCATTGGCTATCTGTTTCTAGACTAATTGTATGCAGATAATGGGATTATTTTTAGCCACTTGTACTCACCTAGTTACCTAGTAAGCTATGAATATTTACCTATTCTGGACATAAATGCACATTTTCTCACAAGAGTTGAGAAAACAACATGATCAACACCACGAAAATCATTCATTGAAACCCAAGGTGTAAAATTCAAAACATGATTTTGTATGAATATAATTTTAAGGAAATTTCAATTAGCAATGAAGTAAAAGCACTTTTGAAATTGACGTTACTAGGCAATGAATTAGAATCCCTAAAAACAGAAGCCAATGATTTACATTTTGCATTTTTTTTTGGCGTTGTTCGCTGGCTATCCAATTCAATTGGTTCATATTACTGATTGATATGCTTTTCAGTCTAGGGGTGTAGTTAAACTTTCGTGTTATTCTATATTGTGTTACACTTAGTTTTCTTGTGTTGAAGAAGTATTTACTCTGAATATTGCATTCCATTGGTCATTTAATAAGAAACTAAAGAGTTAATAAGCATAACAGATATTAAAGGATTTAAGATGCTTGTAAACATTAATTTATTAAAGAATGAGGTAATATCCGAGTTTGATTGTATTTTTAGCAGATGTCTTATGAGGGAAAATCAAACTATTCAGATTGTATTTATGACACTACTTTCGAAATATTTTTTCAGATTTCTGTGTGTATGTGTGTTCGTGTGTATATATATACAGGTGTACGTTTGTGTATTAACACTCATGCAATGACAGATCTTTACAAAACTCGATATTTAATCTTTTCAAGCAATCTTAAGACAAAAGTGCTTAGTGGCCAAACCTTACCAGGAGAAGTGCTATTAGTTAAGTGAATAATGGTTAACGGAAATAAATTATTGTTAAAGTAATGTAGTGCCTAGAATTATTTTCTATGCATTTGTCACTAACTCATGTACAGAGTAATTAGTATTTTTGTGCTACTCATAATGCTATTAGATCCCTAAATATTTGATTTTGAGCTTAAATTTCATTTATGGTTTCCATAGGGTTCTAATAAAATATGATATTATTTTACATGTGGGAAACCTGCTTATTTTGAGCAGCGCCTGCTTGAAGGACCTATTATAAAATAATTTAATATTATTTACATCATACATAGTCTAAGGAATTTTTTAAATACTTTATTCAGGTTATGTTTGGGGTGACGAGTTCAATCCATTGGGATTGTTATAAAACCTTAATTAACACAATTTTACATATTTTTATTTGATTATACTTAAGAAAACCTATTAATTTAAGGATTCTTGTCGAATTAATTTATTTAAAGTCGTTGACAAATTTTTTAAACCATGTGGAATGTCTCGTCATAACTCGGAATCGGGACAGCAAAAATAGCGAAATCCTAGCAAATTTATAATTTTAACTTTCAAAAACAGAAGGCTATAAACGAGATTTACGATAAATTGTAAACAATGAGGTTATATTATGTAATAATTTAGCTCCATAATTTTTTTTTTTTGTAGCTGATTATAGAGTTTATCCTGTCAAACAAACAGTGTAGGTAATAAATTAGAGGAAGACAATCTAATGTGATATGAGCCTTTCTGCGTCATCTAATAAAAGCGTAGATACAACTGGGTTGATATATTCCTCGGAAAACAATTTTACACAGATATTTACTTTTCAATGAATTCCAATAGATTTGTAGTAGTTACAATGAAAAATTAATATTTATTATTATTTAACTTTGATTTCTGTTTATAACTCAATATTTTGCATTTCATTGGAAAATTCCTTCTTTCAATGTTCAAAGGGAGAGCAGAACATAAAATTATTTTGTCAACGCATTAAATGGAATTTCATTGATATTTTATTTTCAAGCCTGAATTGTTTATGTCGCTGCATTATATTTACTAAAAGCTCCATTATTAAGTATTCAAGATTTGAAACAGTATATTTCCATAAAAAATAAACAAAATAAAATGGGGCTACAATGTGAAGTTTAGCCTACAGTAGTGAAAATGATAATATTCATAACATTCTAAATTAAGTTTTTGCTCGAGTAAAAACTGTACTAAAAACATTTTAATAATTGACGATTATTCCTACATAAATATTCTCAATTTTTATACTCAAATAATACTTTTCTTATTTTGCGATAAGTTTATAACTTTATTGAATTGTCCTTTGCAATAAATAATTAGGCTTTTTGTACTCCTAAACACGGAAAAAGTCCTCCAACGTTATTGCGTGTTTATAATCATAAATTTTTTGTAGTAGTACTACGTTTATTAAATTAGGACTAAAAAATTCCTGTTCTCTTTTTTCTAACTGCTATAGTCGTGAATGTAAAATAAAGATGATATTATAATAAAAGAAGTTTGTCTTGGGTTTATTTCATTTACGTCACGGCTATTCATCGCAGCTCGGCGGTTTCTTCCTCATGTTTCATCACTCGATACTTACTTCTGCTTTTGAATAGAATGTGCAAACACAATCTCCTTGGAACAATACAATGGTTTTATCTGTGAAGCTAAAATTAAAGTGAAAAGGATTAACAGGTCATATTCTTTTTTAAGCCATGTCTTATACAGTGCAATCGATGTTCCGTTGTGCCTTTGAATAGTGAAGAAATAATCTTATCTGGAAACGTATTTCAACACATACTCAGAAGAGGGCTGATCTGATAAGTATTGAACAAAACGCTTTTGAGTTTGTTTAAACTTTATATATATATATATATATATATATATATATATATATAATATATGTAATTGTTGCATGCCTCATTTTTTTCATTCATTTATTTAAATGAGTTTATTTTTTAGAAAAATACATTAAGCTTGAAAAGGAAATAAATAATGAATATTCACAGTAGCTTTAGACCCCTTCTTAAAATCAAATGGCATATAAATTCAGATATCTTAATTCAGGCTCTTTTTTTAAATATTATTTCGAAATCAATAGCACTGATATCATTATGTGATTTTTTAAAATTCTGTTTTGGGGAAATATTGAATATGTCTTTAAATACGTTACATGCTGTATGCATTCAATTGAAATAAAAAAAATTAACCTTTTGCTTTTAGTGTTCGATTAACGCCGTAATTTTAAGTTTATTAACAATTTTTTTTCCTGATTAATGGTTTCCAAACCACTTCCCCTGGTACTTTGAATGCTTACCCTCCTTTGATGGAAATATTACCGTTCTCCTATATTTGGCATGGCCGCATTTGAAAACAGTTTACTTACATAGATGCTTTCTTATTTACAGAATATCAAACATTGTTTTGTTTCATATTCGATAAATCTATCCCATACGATTTTATAGAACAGCTTATATTTTCCATATCTTAGAACTTTCGATTTCCTCAAGAAATATATTTTTATCTTAATGAATCAGGGTATACAATATTTGAGGCAATGTAGAACTACACAATGGGATTTAACTGTATAGACCACCATGGAAATCAAAAGGCATTATTTTAAGGAATTAATTGAATTTTTATAACAAGTAAAATGCTAAACAAAAAGTAATCATACTAAGAATTAGTTTTCGTTTTGCCCACTTGATGTGAAGTAGTGGAATACCTCAATGTCTGCTTTCTTCTTGTTAAATCTGAAAATCTTCTAGGTCGAAACTAATTTATACTCACTCATATGTACTTTATCTTGTTCTTTATTATTCATAATGTTTAATTCGATTAAATAATTTACAGTAGTGTTACTGAAGTGGACATTGGTGGACGAACTACATTATAACGATATTTTTTTTTTTTTAACCCAGGAACCGGATTTATGTAATAACTCTACTATCAATCTCTAATCGTCTCAGTTCCAAAGTATTAAACTCCACAGAAATATCTCTGATATCAATTTTTTATTACATTTTATGTAACCTCATTAAATAAATTAGGAAGGAGTTAATGAAACGATTTGACTATAAAAGAATAATCTTATTGAGACATGTCCACTGTATATAACTAAGTGACTGATAACGTTATCTTTGGAGGAGTGAAGTGTGAGTGTACAAGTCATTGGTTATCTATGATTGGTAAATTTAACATAATTGATGGGCTGGTCTCTCACAGAGATAGCGGCTGCTCGAGAGGATATCAGAAGGACCACGGGGCGAGGGAGTGTCAAAGGCGCGACGCGTCTACCAACGTCATACACTGCGTCACTTATTTTACCCGCCAAATATTTGTACAATTGTTAAGAACAGTTGCTGATTTACTTTTTATATTATTTTTTGTAAAGCCTGTATGATAAAGAATTCTGTACGGCAAAGGGCCGTAATTAATAAATTTCCATAATGAATTGTAGTTTAGCAGTTCAAGGTGAAATTTTTTAACGAAGAATCGTATTTACGTAACAGTACCACAAACATCCAGTCCCAAGATGTCGAGTCGTAGACAAAAGCCTTAGACTTGCTAGAAGACATGGGTTGCTTCTTATTCAGGAAACTTAGTCCATTGCTGGAAAAAAATACACTAAAAATTCTTACTTTTAATATGTTACATAAGTATACATTACTGAATTGAGGATTGTAACCTTTAAACTGTGTTAAAAATATATTTAATATCTTTGGGGTGAATTTACATTTTACCTCAAATGTAGTGCCCGATGCGCGTCGTGAATTAATTGAGGAGGCATCACAAGAAAAGCGGCCAGTCTTCCATAGGCTATTTAACTAAACCATTTTTTTAAAGTATTAACACATTTTATGCATTTTTAGATTTTATTTAGTGGGTTCATCTCTAAAGAGACTTTTATTGAGCGGACGGGAATTGAACCAAAGATTCTAGATTTAATATAAGCTTTGAGACACATGGCTACTGTGTAATAGAGTCTAAGATTATATTAGAGAACTTGAAATTATTTGTTTCAGAAAAATGCAGTTCTTTTATATCTATCTTGCAGAAACTTGTCCAAGTGAACTTCAATATTAACTTTATTTTTTTACATAAATAAAAACACAAACTATTGTTTGTATGGTAGGGGTGTGAGACACTGAACATTACCAGATGGTAAGTTGAAGAAGTTTATGGTGAACTTTCTACTTCGAAATAGTTAAGCATAAAAGGGTGACATTTATTGCCATTAAAATTCTTCGATACTTCCCTCGCATTTAAATGGCCACTTTCTTTGAGGCCAATAAAATGACACAAATGGCCAACTTGACGACGGTACTTAGAGGCTCATTTCTTACGTTGGCGTTTATAGCTGATACATTTATCATTCAAAACATGAATAACATGTAAAAAGACATTAACTACACTCCTTTATCTGACTTTCTATCTCTATAATTCATCCTATAAACATTTTTGTACTTTATTTTTTGTATGGCGTTATTTTATTGGCTCGAATCTTCGTAATTGTTCAAAACAGATAATGTTAACATTTCATTTACTGCTGGATTAAAACTAAAATCATACGGTACATGCAAACATATGGTAATGAAGATTGGGAAGTTAATTTACATTTTCAACAGCTGAACTATATGTTTAGCTCGGTATACTTATGATTGTAAATTAGCCATTCGATTTTCCAGAATATCTCAATGAGCATAATAGGAAAATATCAATTTATATTTCAGCCAGTTTGCAATTTAATAATCCAATATAATTCTAAACAATGTCCAACAAGAGCTTTTTAACGATGTAGTAAAATATGTGGATAAGTTACAGACATTAAGCCTCGGCCTCATTTTTTTTTATTTTATTTGAATGCAATAACTTCATAAATCAACAATAATTTTATTTAAAAAATCAAATAAGCCAAAATTGATCTAGTACATATTTTATTTAAAAGAATTTATTGGAATAATTTAACAAAAAGAAGTGACCACGTGCCAAGAGCAATAACACAAATAAAGTATAGGTTGTTTATAAGGGGATTGTTCGAAATCCAGTTCAATATAATATACTATAATTAGGACGCACATCTTCCGATAAGAAATAATCATAGGTTGTCTTATTTGTGGTATGTAGTCCATAGTCATTGTATAAGGAAATATACAGTGTAACAGATAATTATGTATTTGATTTGCATGGAATCGCTAAGAATGGCACGTTTATTTAACACATATTCCATCCCATTTGTAGGATTATTTCATATGATAACATAAATATTAAAAATTATTTATTATTATTATTTATTAATTTCCACCTTGTGCTACTACAGCTAATTGGAACGGGATGTCTACAGGTACGGGTTATTTTCTAGCCAGGATGGCACTAATGATTTTATTCAATTAGTTCGTCTGTAAATAAATTCCTATTGCCCAGGCGGGAACAGAACTCGCCACTCTAGGTTTACCATATGAGATTTAGATCAACTCCTTAACCCACATAAGGCTAAGCTGAGCGCCCGAAAAGATATTTCTTGACGGTTTAATTCAATGTAAGCAATCTATATTGTTGAAACCAAACGAATATGGCAAACTTGTTTTTGTTTTCAACTAAAATAATGATGAGATATATTAATCTGAGTCAAATTTTGAGTTTTATATTTATATTTCTGTGACGATGAAACAAACTTGTTGTTGATGTTTTAATTCTTAACAAATCCACAGATTGCCTCCCATGCACAAGAAAATCCCAGCCGACATGACAGTTAGTTTGTGACGTCGGTATGTTCCTTGTCGAGAGGGCGTTATTAATATCGAGGACCTTCTTCTGTCTGTCAAAGGCTAGATTTAGTCTAACAGCCTCTATTTACATTTTGACGACTGATTCAGGAAGTTGTGGTCTGTTGGCGTGACGTTATTACCGAGTGTAGGTATAGGCAAGGTCATGTTCGTAGGAGAGTTTTACTTCTCTGCCGTGCCAAAGTAGGATGAACTGCATTTCATTCCAAGTGTGAAGGCGCATTTACAGTCAGGGTAACTGTATATTTAAGTTAGTATCTTTTCATTTAAAGTTCACTGGAGGAAATAAAAAGCACGGTACCCAAAAATAATAGGTCATTTGGTTTGGTAGTATTTCCTTGGGATATGCTAAGATCCAAATTGAACTATAAAGCTACGAATGAGATGTTAATTTGATTACCCAATGAAATCCTTTGGTTACAATATTTTTTGTCCTGTTGATAAATAGCGTAAATAAACCTTGGCCTGGGGAGAATCAGAGAATATGTTAAGTATAAAATTTTCATTAAACATTAGTAAATAACACGCACTACTCATATAAGACTATACAAATATTTGTTATAAACATATATTGTTATTGTATAAAACTATATTTATAAGGAAATACCAAGAGTAAGAGTATTTGGTAATATTCCTTTCTGTTTTTTCCCCAGAACGGTGATAAGAAATGCCCTTCTGTGATAAGAAATTCCAGAGAAGATATCACGAAGCAAGGAAGGAAACGCTCCAATGACGTGCACAGCTTTCAGCCTCCATTCGTCTGCATACATAATGGAAGGAGTACGGAAATCTGATTAAGTACTCTTCATTCTTACGGAACAGTAATGAGCTAATCAGAATTTCATTAACCGAAATGAAAATCTCTGGGCATTTATTGCTTGTAGCAACTAACAATTTAGTTTTAGCTTTTAGTTAGTTAAATACGAGAGCCCTTAATTATCTTTTCAAGAGAAAATATTTATCACACTAAACTTTCTTATGGAATTTTCTAGACTTTTTCTATTATGCAGTAGAAACAATTATAGAACAATGTCATGGGAATGGGAAAATGAAATAATTCCCAACAATGGTTTCACGTGGTTGGTGTGTGAATGACATCTTGATATTACATAATAACTAAAATTTTTCCTTGTGGGAACATATCATTTTGAAAAAGACATTATATCAAAATATTATTTACTTATTAAAAAAAACGAAATTTAAATGAATTAATAGGCCTTAAAAATCTAATTTAATATATAAAAATCGATTGCAAGAAAAATAAGGAACCTTACTTATTTGGCCTGTACTTACGGGTAATTTGACAAATATAATTCAAATATTTTGATAAATTTTATGATTTGATGAAAACACTGACAACTTCAAGTAATAATAATTTAAACAATTACTAACTTTAAGTTCAACTTAAAAAAAAAAATGATTGAGATTTAAGGTTTTTCCTCATGAATATAAAAGTTTGTTCTACCTATATTACACCTTGAATTACTAATCATGATAATAAAATAAAAATAAAAATTTAATAAATTTTTCTTTAGGAGCTGAATTATAGTCTTGATAAGGCATAATTTCAGGACCAGGGTAACTTTTCATTTTTACTAAGTTCTAACTTTTTATAATCAATTGCAGTTCCGTTTCTATAAACGGATACAATTATGATTTAGTCAGAAATTAATCAATGATTCTTTCATCGGCTATGCTTAGGAGCCATTGAGGTGCTCATATTAGTAGAATCAACACTTGTATCAACATTAGCTTTTAAATTTTGTTTACAGTCATAGAACACTATTTACATAAAATGCTAGCTCTTTGTACTGACGAAGGTCTAGTTTAAGGTCATACATTGTATGATAAGTTTAAATTGGAAATGCAATTTAATTTGTTTTGTTTTTTCACAGTTAAACTTAACAATCACGTTTCCCCACTCAGGTAGGTTAAAATAATTAGAAAGGACGGGATTACATTTTTAATGGGTTATTTTTTTATGAAATTTCTGTTTTACGATAAACATCGTATAAAAAATATAAAAAAAAACTGTTAGTACTACAAATAACTTTATTTGAAGTCTTTTCCTTCTTCGTCTCCAATGACTTAGAAACTTTTTTAAATCAGAACGAATAAGTTCAGAGCTTTGAGATTAACTAAAATCAAATTCGTTGTGTTTTACTGGATATATGTTTATGGCTCAATTGAGGTTTCATTTCATTTTTGCTCCGAAAGTACATAATTGACTATAATGTCATTAAATGTTTTAAATCATCATCGTTTTATCAATGGTTTGCCTCGTGCACGCTGCCCTTATCGGTATTGTCTGATAGTGTGTAGTAAATATTGCAGAATGTCATGTGCCTTGTACGAAAGAGCTCAGGGCAATAATACACCATTGCAGTTGGGTAAAGGCTGCGGATGTCATTGTGTTATAATGCCATTTAAGATTACGACGTTTTTATTCATGAAAATTTCGAAACATAAATACGACCCAAGTTCAATTCGACGTATTTTGTTTTAGAAAACTATTAAGAATGAATCAACAAGAGAGGCTTATATCTAAAATGACTAAACAGCGATAATTTAAACTGTTTTATCCACTATTATAGCAAATATACCACACACAAATGTTTGCTTCTGGGAAAATTCACCCAGACAACATTAATTCTTCTGTATTGAAGAGAAATTACATAAAATAACTTGTTTTTGAGGCTGTGATGATGAAAAATTGTTTGGAACAGTGATTTACAGATATATAAATGAGGTTTACTTAATCATTTTATTATGAAAATTGGGAAATCATACTCCACTATTCCAGTGCAAATTATTTTAAGCGTTGCACGTTATTACTTCTAGTTCAGGTATTATAATGATTTATAACTTTCTTCATTCTTATTTAATGCATTAAGATTCTTAGTTATAGAATAATTTTTGACGGATGTGAAACGGGAGAAGAACGAATCCATCATGCCCCTGGACCTCCTCCATCTTCTTGACAGTTCCTCAAGATCCTCAGAGATTCTCCTCAAGTGTCTGACGCCTTGTAACGACAAGTCCTCTGCAGGATAATTAATCCATTTTTGTTACAGTGTTTTAACCAATATGCTCTTCCTACGTAAATACTGTTTGAAGACCAGTTCCCATTGTAAGTGGTAGAAATATATCCCATCAATTATTTACTACAGTGATGGATGCGGTAGTGAGCTGAGCTTCAAAATAGCTCTCCGACGAGACGAGGGAAGCACCCTCGAGGCTATGCCAGAGCACACATCAGAAAGAGAGTATATTTCCTAATGAAACACAAGCTTGAGATTGCTTTGGTGACTCGAGTGGTCTTAGACAGGAGTGGCACATACTCCTCCTGTGAATCCAATGAAGTAGAGTGGCCTGGACGAAGGAACTCTAGAGGACACACACACAAGACCCAAGCAGATACACATACAGAGTCTAGACAATGAAGGTTATCGACCGCCTTGCAAGTCCCCCGTTCAAGGACTTCGCCCTCTTGGCTTTGCTCTGTGTGTTTTATACCACGTGTTTCATCTATTAAATGGATTGGTATTTCCTATTGGCAAACAAAATCTACACTTCATACCAAGGAAAATTTACCTTATCAATAGCTTTCATTTAGCCTAAGTGTCTTCCGAGAATATGGAATAATCCGTTAATTATAATATATTCCCAGTTCTCATAATTATTCTGGTATTACAAATTAGGTAGACAAACAGTATTTCCACTAGAACCTAACCACTCAATTCAGGGGTAACTTAAAAATTATTTTTTCACAAAATCGAAAGAGTCTGCCACTTAGGGTCTGCTTAAAGTTAGCTGGCTTCCTAGGCCTTGGTATTTCTCGGTTTTCTAATTGGTATTTCTCCCTTAGTAACTACATGATATAAGGAAGACTTACGATATATTCTAGATATGAGGAGCTAAGTAGCCTAAAAGTTTAAAAAGAAAATCGAATGAGAGGAGTGGGGATTTACGAAGGCTGATGATTAAAATTTTCTGGTTAGAAAAAAGATTGCACAGGACAATAATTGTAGAATATTACACTGTCGAGAAGATTGGTAAAGCACTTTTCTTTTTTCTTTTTTTTTTGAATTTGAGTTGTTTTTTTCATCTTACGAAAGATGAAGATATTTAAGAATTTAAATTTGGTCCTTCCCTACAGACTTTTACTATTTAAAAACAACTACCTACAGACCTACGGATAAGTACAGAACAATTACCTACAGACTTTTCCTATTTTAAAAAATAGAAAAAAAAACAATTTAGGAAAATATTGATTTCTTTAAAATGAAACATGATGGGAATCATGATAGTGCATATTAAAAAGGAAATGTAACTAATGATTAATTATAAAAAATGAATGATGTAAGAAAACATTCTCTCATTCTTGATACTTTATTTTATGTGATCATACATTCATCATCAATCCAAGTGAAGGTTTCAGTACTGCTAATGTCCTCGAGAGTTACTTGTTCAAGAGCACAGTCAAAAATTATTTTTGAAATGGAGTCCCCAACACAGTCTCAAAGAATTTGACAACCGTTCTACTTTTAATCGTACATAAGATATTGGAAAGCAATTATTCATTACAAATTAATTTGAGAAAAAGGGTTCTTTTGATTACCGGTCTGTCGAAATGGCCAATTCCAGATTATTCATAAAAGTATTTTCATTCAGAGGCCTTAAATTTATAAGGGAGACAAGCGTATTTTATGTCGATTGCAACATCAGAAACTTGGAGGGGAGAGATGAAGTACAACTCGATAGTAAATACGATAAAGGAGAAAGCGGGACATCTTATCATCAGAAACGAGAAAACGAGGACTGTTTACCATATTACCTTCCTGTTCGTGATGAAAGATAAAATTAGAGATTTATCTGTAGAAATAAAATTTGTTAATTGATTTAACAAATAAATGTTATGTCGATCCCATTTCCGATCAATTAACTAAAAAATTAGAAAGCATCGCCAATATCAATTTAATACAATTGTGAATAGAAACCTGGTGTTGCATTTACATGTATTATGGGGCCTGAAAAGCTTTACTGGTTAAGGAATGGTCACTTCAATCACCGTCTTCAATAAGGTAAGTGTAGAAATAAGTAAAATCCGTATAACAAATGTGTCTGACCCTTGCCTCAGAAAAATCCTAGTTCCCCAAGATCACTTCCAGAGCACAGTAGTCTCGGCACTGGTACTTTATGTACCAGGAGTCTAGTAATTAAATCGGTCCAACTAAGACTAAAACTTTGAATTTTCTGGATTCTGTCTGCAGACAAGCTGGCCGTCGGACATTGCTTCCTGTTAGTTCGTTGTATTGATCGGGTACTACATAAAACTCTAAACACTAATCGAAATAGATTTTCTTTTCACTCCTGTGCTACGCTTTTTGATGGACTTGTAAGATAAATCATTATTTAAATCACAATGTACACAGTATTTTAATTATTTAGTGTTCACTTTTTATTAAAATTTATATGAAATATCTTAACATACCTTAACAACTATTTATTCATTTAATATATTCTCGTCTTTGATAATTCCTATTTTTATTTGTTAATTTTTTTATGAATTTATCTTTCCTTTCCTTGTTTAACTTTCCTTTCCAAAGTTATAACTCAATTTTTTCTTGTATTTGTTCTGTTTGGGCTCTTGTTTATGAGCAATATGGCTTCGTTGCGAATGCTCCAAAATAAATCAATACTAATCTCTTATTGGTGGCTAACGGTCTCCAAGGTGGCAACCAAAACCAAACCACAAAGTTGCGTGGTTACTGATGACGTTTACTTAACAAAAATTATTACAAACTAAGTGGATCCTGTAGAAAGCACAATATTTTTATTCGAAATATTGATAACCACACCACATTACTTATTTCTTTCTGTGATTTTAAAATTCTTGATCATGCTTAGAACTACAATACATAATAAAACTAGTGGTTAATATACAACTTCATTTTTTATTCCACTTTTCTACAGCAATGGAAATATCTTTGTAAGTTAAATGAATAAATGTCCCGAAAGTATACTCAACATTCACGTTTAAAGGTGAAGTCTAATTAATTAAAACCATTAATAGATCGATCATTTGGTTCTAAGTGTATGATAAACCTGAAGGGGAAATACCTTACCAATGAAGTCATTAATTATTGAAATATGACATATGTAATACTTATGGCATAATGGTTTGGCGTTATTTAATTCTTTTATTTATTATATTTTAATTTAACTTTCATTTATTAAAGTTGTGCTCCCCCCCCCCATTAGTGATAGAATTTTCGTTGAAGATAAAATTCTCCTGAATTTAATGCATTTCTTGAACATTAGCAAACTCAATTAATATTAATTATATTTTGGGGATTTCAAACTCTGAGAGTTACAACTTAAAACAGCAAAGCCCACACAATTTCCAGGTTACTTACACGACTGTGCTCTTAAAGATGGCTCGAAAAGACATAGTCCAATAATCTGTGAACCTAGCTCCATGTGATATAATCACTATGTCCACTGTGCTCGACGGAACTGCTGTGAAATGAAATTACAAAAATCATAGTGAAGACCTTGAGGAATGAAGCTAATGAAGACTGGCAGATTCACGGGCAGTTTCTATGCTCCTAGCAACAAAAGAAATAACGAAAAACAACCTGTAAACAAGACAAAACTAAATGAAGGAAATGCTTTCATTCCGGCTAACATTAACAAACAAACGGACTAATTGAAAATATCATTGTTCTTAGAATATGGATCCAACAAGAGTTGTAGGAATATCTCTTAAGTCAAATTAAATCAAAATCCAACAAATGCAATTCTGCTACCAATATTTTCAGAGATGATGTTTCGACAGTGATGAAACTTCTTTTTTAAATTATATTTTTCAATCTATCTATTGGCAGGTTACTTAGTTTGTTTCTTTTCTACTACTAAATTATTGGTTTTAAGTGTATTTATAATTTAGTTGAACACGTGGAATCCATTATAACAGGAAGGGAGATTTTCATTACAGCCAGCCTCCTGGTAGCTATTATCTAGCTCTGATGTAGAGATTTCCTTGACTGGAGCCAATGAACCCTCGTCAGCCATACTAGGCAAAGCCCGTCTTGGCAAATCAACGTCTGGCGTTCTTAAAAGGTTCATAAGGGATAAACACTTCAAAAAGTGATTGACAGCATTCTTGTAGTCAATGAATAATTATGATACATTTTCTAAGATATTCTTTTTTTATTTGATGTAATTTTGAATGACGCTCAGGAGTTACATCATAGAATTGCGTACTAAGTTTCTTTGATGGAGGCCTATTTATATGTCAGGTTATGCTATATTTTTATTCTTCACACTTGACACGAAAAACAGCCATTTCATTGATTAGTTACAAAGCAACTTTTTTTTTTGATTTTCCGATTTATGCTATGAGTATTTCCATTTGTAAGTATAAAGTTACTATTATAATTATATTTAAATGCGACTGTTGAACGATGGACGTCCAACATGAATTTCAAACTAGATTAAGGCATCGGTCCTTAATATTCTTCAATAATATGGAGACGTGGGGGTTCAATTCACTCGTGAGCAAAAGGAATTCATGTATTGCCATACTCCCTAGATAAATCCCCCTTCCCCTCACCCGCCTAGAATCGGGTGCCTATAGATAACCCATCCCAATTAACCTGAGTTGCTTTTAGTTGACGTTCACTATATTTTTTAATAATCCAAATTCAACTAAATATAAGAACAATACCATTCATTTATAGATTATAGAAATTGTATTTAAAACTTGATTATGACTTTTTTATTGTAGTCAATGGATAGAATTGTAAGAAAAATATTCCAAGTTAAATCACTGTAAAGTCCATGTACATTTTCTCTCTAAGTTACTACTTCATTGCTATAGTATCTTACTTCATTACTATAATAAATTATTTTCTGAAGCTTAAAGTGTCCTTGGGCTGATACATTTTGGAGTTAGTGGTTTGAAACTGTTGCGAAATGCCACTGTCATCTGACTTGATTAATACTCCACATTTGTACTCATTAGCGAACTGCGCATTACACTTTTGACAACAAACATTGATTACTTCAACATTGGACATGCCACTCAGATGTTTAAATGTTGACATCAAGTTTTTTTTTATTTTAATGCCTTATTTCAAAGTTGGAAATTTTTTGTTGTTATAGGTATATGAATATGTAATTAAATATGTCTTAAGTGCTCATTACGGACATAGTCGATTTCGATAACACTTTTAGGGTTTCTATGTGAAAAATTTCCAGGAGTAGAAGTAAAAAAGTTTTCTTTTTCTTATATATTCTCAGGTTGTAATTTAAAAACCCAAAAGGAATAGTACAAACAATGAAGTAGAAAATCAGCGTCTCTTTGAATACTTAAAACGGTTAGAGTAATACACTTATAAAGTAATTAGTTAAATTATTTTTAAGTACACTAAATTGTAACCATCTTCGCACATTTTAATCCCCCGTCATTTATAGTGGTTTAATTTATAGTGATGTATTCTACCTGTGCTAATCCCCCTCTCCTTTCTCTTGGTGAGACGTGTGTTCTCTTCTTTGAGGTTTCCACTGAAATGTTCCGCTATAAAGTTCTAGTAGAAAAAATTCATTAATGCCTTCAACATATTACTCCATGCTCATAGCTAAAAGAAGCATTACATACATGTTTCGTCAAATTCACAGGATAAATGTCATCTTTTAACATTATAAGAGATTGTTCTGGATGTGTTTGTCACATAAGGTTGAATATCAATTTAATTTAACTGTGTCATTTGGCATTTAATACACACTATGGGAAATTCACCAAAATCATATTTGAAGTTCATTATAATATAAATCTGTTGCTTGACTTATTACACAGTATTCCTCCTATTTTTTTTATTCTATAGAAAATAACAGGTGCACGCAAGTAAAAAGAGGGAAAATGGAAGGATTGAAGTCCAAAAAAAAACCACTAATTTTTAGTAACTTTTTTTTATCATGAAAAATGTTAGACCTAACACAGATAATTATAGAGACCATGATTTAGAGTGCACTTAAACGAAACAGATTTCGCACGTGCATGACAGATAATGTGACAGTGAGTCATCTACACATTCTAATCTCTATTTCTTTCTAAGTACCCTTTATTTATTAGAATTAAAATTTAATCTAGGCCAGAGATGTTAAATGATATGTAGCTTAACCTGAAAATAGCTTAGGTATGATAGAAATACTACAGGACTAATGAAGGATTCACAATGCATATAACTCAGTATAACATTATATAAACGGTATATATATACACACATATATATACATATATATATATATATATATATATATATATATATATATATATCAACAATTGTGGTGTATCGTATAGAGAAAACCATTGATTATGTTATCTTATTCGACCCGAATAATAAAACGGTAATATTTAGGACTTCACATTTTAGATCCGGACTACTCCATCACTTCCCTTTGACGGATTAACGAATTTTTTCTTTAGTAAAATAAAAAACGTTCAAATATCCACTTTGTTAACGATCGAACAAAAACGTACAATGACACAAACAAAGAGACAGACACACACACACACGTACAACACTTTAGTCAAATAATTAATTTAGTTTTGTTTACTTCGAGTTTATCAGTCGATGAATATCAGTACACTTAGATGTTGGATGGTGGTAGTACTGGTATTAATCATTGAGAAAACCAGTATTGACTAGTTCAGTAATTTTTATATTTATTCAAACAAGTATACTTTGCATAGTCCTTGCTAGCTGTTACCATCAGACATTATTTATTAGTCTATTTTTATATCCGTTTTCATTTCAGCAGTTTTTAAATATTAGTTACATTTGAAGACAGGAATTAAGGGAAAACAGCTGTTGAGGTTCGCTCATGAAGAGATTTTCGAAGCTCTCCAAATTTCCATTGATCCTAACAAGGATGAGGTCCATTCAAATATATATATATATATATATATATATATATATATATATATATATATATATATATATATATATGTTACGGTGAACCACCGAAATCTGGAAAATGTCCACATTCACCGGTGAATGTCAACATTCACATAGTCTCTTGGTGTGTATCCGAAATATTTGCTAAATGCCCTTATTTCTGACTTTTGCCGGTGAATGTCGACATTCACCATTTATGATTGTCGACCTAAACCGGCGAGGGTCCGAATGTACAAAAATGTAATGAAATATTTGATCTATCACCGACGTATTTGGTGTTTGTTGACATTCACCGGTGAATATCGACATTCTCTCATTTCAGTCTTTGTCGGTAACACACACACACATATATATATATATATATATATATATATATATATATATATATATACTACTCCTACTTATTTCACATTATCTATAACGTCATATTTTTTCTATATCATAAGAACGCCGTATGGTGGGAGGGGGGATACAATCAAAAATTTGTAATTTTCTTCATCACGAAAAGTGTTATAACATCAATCAATCTTCTTGGAAATGTAATGTGGTACATTTGTTGGTTTATACTTTTTTTTTCTAGTTTTAGTTTTTTAGTTTTCAGGCGTCATTTGACCTCCACTTTTACTCTACGTTTTTCATTTACCAGCTGCGTAAATAAACAATTCGGGCTTTTTATTATTAGAAAATAGGATGTTAAATGATTTCATCTTTAAAAAATTTTAATAGGTTATTACTGCCTTATATTCTTTTAGGTCCGTCTATTTGAATCTAATTGCTATCTTCAACGGGGTTTACCTTTAGATTTTATTATTATATTTATATAGAGTAACAACGAATTTAGTCTATACTTGTAGTATTATTTTCCCTTGGCTGATCGACTAAAGGGTTGTTAATTTATGACGTACTATTTTATTACAGCAGAGGGAAAAGATGAATCTCGTGTCGAAGTTGAGGTTGGTATACCTGCGTCAAACTGGATTTAACTTGATACCAAACAAGGTCACGTTTGCCTGCCCACCTTTTGTCATCCAGCATCCTCCCTGCTTACCTAACACCCAGAGGGAACCTCCTTCTACGGGGGATTCCCTCAGTCTATTTGAAGATATACGAATCTTTAAGACTTCCCCGATATCGGGGAAAGGCCCTTGAGTTCATGAGTGGGAAAGAATTGCCGCAAAAGAATAAAGGAAAACATCATTCATGAAAATCATAAAATATTTCCACTTCTCTACTACTAGGCATTTGTATAAAATGTTCAAGATCAAAATGTCCACTGGTTAGAAAAATAATTAACGCCAAAAAACAGAATCTCTTTCCGATTTTTATAGACAATTTGCTATGATATCAGACAACTAGTAATAGTATAAAATACTTATTTAAAAAAAAAGCAGTCAGGGGACTGCCGGTAGAAGTGAAAACTCCTTTAGCTTTGATCGCTCAATTTTGGCATTGCTGAGAAATTTTTTTTACGAAGTCTTATTTTAAAAATATTTTTAGTTATTTATCAATAAGTAACAGTTATGTTCTATTTTACATGAAAAAATGAAATGACAAAAATAATAGTGATAAAAAAAAATAATGTACCACGAATTGTTTTATTTATCAATATAAAATACTATACATAATTATTTCAGTTATTTTACATAAAAGAAAAAAATTACATTTCAGAATTATTACAAATGCTTTACAAAAATAAGTTAAGTACACTCAGAAAAATCAATTTCTATCCATAATTTCAACAACTCTTGCACCATCATCACTGCCAGCATCATCACCAATTTGTAAAACTGATACAATCGGTATATGGTAGCTAAAGTAGGATACAAACAGTTTTGATTCGAATTTATTTAAATATCGGAATTTATTTAAATATTCGAATTTATTTATTTAAATATTCGAATTTATTTAAACTTCGGATTAAAATATCTATGAAAGTAAAAATGGTAGATATATAGTATCTGTGAACTGATACTATGAAATGATGCTGGTTATGTCCTCTTTAAAATGGTACGCGAACGAAAACTCTAGCTAATTTGGTTCAGGAGTTATGAAGAAAAGAAGCTCCTTCAGCTTTGAGTTGAGTACTAGCGGTGGCGGTGGCGGTGTCGCGATTTCATACTTTTTTCCTCTCCCGCAAATGCTTCCTTACGGGGTGCACAACGTGCCTAAAGAAGTTTTCACTTCAATTGTAAATAAACTATCAAATGATTAGGTTATAAAATACCATATGATTTTATTTCTAAATCTTAGTACTAGCGGTGGCGGTGGCGGTGTCGCGATTTCATACTTTTTTCCTCTCCCGCAAATGCTTCCTTACGGGGTGCACAACGTGCCTAAAGAAGTTTTCACTTCAAAAATTGATGGTAGACCTGAATTTGAATCTTGTCAAATACGTTTTGAGATTTCGCATCATCAAAGTACAACTGCCATTGATGAGGCTGTACTAGAGGATCGTTGACTAAATCCCAGAGTGAGGAAGGATTAGATTTCCCGGCTATCCGAGTCCATAACAATAAATTATATATCTATGCATTGATGATGGTATAAAATAGTAGGAAAAATTACTAAGGGCATTTTTAAACTCTGAAACATGATTTGAGCCTTCATCATATTGTACTGAAGTACAATAGTATTATGTGTTTAAAGGAATTGTTATAAATGTGTATTTACTGAGGGAAATAGGAAAAGAATCGTACATTATTTATTCGTTGATGGAAATCTATGTGGTACGGGGTTGCTTCTTTGTCTATACTTTTAATGTTTAAGTTCGTGAAACCTTGACTCCTTAAAAACTTTGACTCCAAAATTACATGTGGCAAAAAAGGAGTAAACTTTATTTGCTAATAACTAACTCTTTTTCATTAGAAATTGTAATAATCTCAGATAAGACATGAATACTTATATTTATTTTTAAGATATTTTTTTATTTATTATGATGAATTTTTAATTCATTCAAAACGTCTCATTTGGTAGAGTAACAACAAAACAAATATCACACGTTATTTTTGGCTATTACATCATTTCGTTAGATGTACCTACTTGAAGAGTTAAAAATATTTGCTTCTTTATTGAACTTATACAGATAACATTTCATGTTTCATTGTTCATGATTATTGCTATCAATGTAATTGTTTATGATGAAATGTAAACTATGAGCACATTTTGTGCTTCATTAAAGCTTTTAAGCTCAAAATAAACTGATAAATCAGGCTACAAAAGCCATTTAATCATTAACATGGATACCTTTCATTGATAAGAGTTCCCTTGGTGAAATAGTCATTATTTATTGCCACAATGCCTTTGAGGTTTCTTTAAGGTTTAATCAGTATTTCACGGACGCTGTTGGCTTTGGTATAAGAATAAAGACCTTAATATCAAGACCGTTTTGTAATTCTTGAGTTGGTCAAAGAAAATAATCTAAAGCATAGTAGTCTTTGAAGTGTCGAGATCAGTCTCGCAGAAGTCGAAGCCGAGGGGGTGAGGTTATGAGCTGAATAGATTATGCATGTCTCTTTTAACGAACTTTACCACTGGTCACAACATAGAGCAAATAATTCCTGAAGAGGCCCAATTGAAATCTCGAATTGAATTTCGGGAACCAACAACTCTAATACTAAATTTAGCAGTCGATAGCAAGATCACATCATCAGATGTATATCCCGAGTGTTGAAAAGTAATAGAAAATGAGTAAACTTCCGATATATTGAATTCGGAATATCTGCTAATATGTAAGGGCAACCAGGTGGGTTTGAAAGGATGATAGAAAGGCAAAGGCAAACAGAGTTGAAGATGATAATCCACAAGAGGAGGAATTCTATAGCTGACCACTGCAACGAGATGACAGATTCCCAGGTCATTTGAAGACTCAAGCTTCAGTAAGTAAATGAAATTTTCAGTCTTTCAATAGTATAGTGATGAAAACCTAAGCTACTTCGTTTGAAATACTCAATAATATGTTTTGATTGGGAGGGTATTTTTCTTTCTCCTCCTATGAGGAGTTATTTGAATATATGTTCTATTGTCACATGGCATATTACATGTGTGATTATGTTTAAATACATTTTTATTTTTAAAAAACACACACATATATATATATATATATATATATATATATATATATATATATAATATATACATACGTTAATCAACCATCTAATCAAATCTAATATATAATAAAATATTAAAATAAGTAAGATAATTACAAATAAAATTAATAAATGAAATGAAGAAAAAATAAATAAATAAAATAAAAACAAAACAAAAACAATTCACTTAAAGTTAAAGTCAACCGATGTTTAATTTGCGAGTCTGTGTAAAGTAAATATATTGAATTATAATCCCCATTCCTCACAATTAACTTTATATTCTAATGTATTTTTGCTACATCCAAATCTATACTTTTGATAAAGTTTATAAGTTCTTAATTATATTTATTAAATATAATATGGGGTGGTTCTGGCCAATTACCTCCTTTTAAAATTATGTTTATTATTAAATTTGATCTATATTGATTAAATGTTGAACAGTCATAAAGTATATGTAAAAAAGTTTGTGTTGTCTGTAGGTCACAAGAACATTTGTCATTCTTTTGAATTTTAAACTTGTTTAATGTCCTGTCTGTCTTTGTTCCGTTAGAAATTGTGTGCATTTGTGATGGTGATTCTTAATTGAGTTGTAGGCGTTGTGAGTTATATTTGGTATGGATTGGGAAGGTATTGGGGTAATTATTGAATATTGAGAGCTATTCCAATGCCGTTCACTTTAGATTTTGATATTAATGGATATGAAATTATCGCAGCATATATTACGGAGGACCTTTTAATTCAGATATAAAGAGGAGATGCCATAAGAATGCTCCTTGAGGAGGCCTTGTGCCATATTATATGGCTAGTGGGTAGATTATCCTAGTTTCCTTTTATAGAGTGGAGAGTTTTGACCACTGCACTAGGAAAAACATTACAAACGCTCAGTGAGGGGAAGGTTTTGTAGGATATGAAAATGAACTTCACTGATTATCTTCGGTGGATGAGATATTGCACGTGTATATCCTGAATATTTTTTAGCCATTTTATTTAAATTCTTACCTTGGTTTAAGTAAGACAATTATGTATGCTCAAGTAAAATATACATTTCAGCATTCCATACAGCTTAAAGATAATTGTCGTTTGACTCTTTTAAAAATAAAAATATAACATGTTCTGTCTTACTAATCACTTAAATGTTTCCTATTATTCTATATATTTTGTCGAGGTTCCTGTGCTAATGAAATTATTTTTGTTTCTTGATTTTCAGCTTTTATAAAAGCATCTCAACTATTCACCTCCTTTTCCTGTCTAATCTCAGGTTGGTAATATGTCATGAAACGACTACTTACATGTATTATTAAGAACACCCCCGCTCAAAACGTATTTTGCATCATTGAAACGTTTAAACGTATTTATGAATAAATTATGTATTGTTTTTTTATTTTTCATTTGAATTATACGTATTTCATATTTAGTAAATACTAATATATAGCCCTGAGTCGATACCAGTAAATTTAATTGTATTACTTTTTTCTTCTGAAATACTTTCCTGAAAGGTAAATGAAGATTTGGAATTGTCAGTGGGAGAAACAATGATGGGCGAGTTTTGCTAGCCAAATACCCTCATCCATGGATCATTCCAGTGACTGATCGATATTTTCTTGGTACATAAATTATGGATAAATTTATCAAGGGTGCAATCCGTATAATTTCGCCGGAGATGTCTGCTTCCTTCACGCATTTTTTGCGTGATGAAAGACATTTTGTCGTTCGTCCTTAAAGTGTAATGACAAACCAACTTGTGTATATTCCTATCACTATAAAGCACCTAGTTGTTATGAACGTACTGGCAGTACATGTTACTAATGTTTATAAATTTACGTGGAATTGTGTAATTTTATGTAAAATACAGAATTCAAGCACAGCCTTTTCTGTTCAAAGAACAAATAGACTAGAAATGGGAAAAACAAATAAATCGCTGAATCCACATTTGTAGATTTTTTTTCAATAAGCAACGCTGATTTTTACTTATCACTGGTATCCTTGACACGATTATTAATTCTTATATGAAATTTTCCTTATTTAATTTTGATAAGGTGGTCCGGAATTATCAATTAATGTAAGTGTCTCGTTATTTATAGCCAACCTATTTTTTTTCTATTTAGTCTAGAAAATAGCATATATTTTAACATTCACAGGCAAATTTTGAATTAAATTCATAATAAATATTGGTTTCTAATTAAAACCATGAAATAAATTTATTAATTATGAGGGAAAGGCACTTAAATTATTTTAATGGAAAGTTGCTTTTAGTAATTTTAAAGCGATTTATTTAGTTTAGAGCTCCTACGTGTGGAACAAATCTCAACGCAAACCATAATAAAATACTTTACAGTGATGAATGAAAAAAAATGAAATTATTTAGAATACTTTCGGAAATATAATATCCAGTAGACCGAACTGTGGAAATTTGTAGCAGATTTCCCTTAAGTTCGTACTCATGACGCGATTTTCGAAAGCTTTCTTCAAATATCCATCGATCCTACCCAGGAGATGAGTAGATATAGTAAATAGTTTTCAATAAAATGAATGTGTTATATTCTGATATATTTCAGTAATTGTTTTTCTTTACAGTATGAGGTTGGCACACCTGTTTGTATACATGTCAGACGTCTGGAGGTTTCTTATTATCGTTTTTGTTTATTCACTTAATGTTGAAGGTGCAGTTGTGTTTCCACAAGTATGTAGATTTATCTATGTTTAAAGTTCGCGAGGGAAATCTGCGTAGTTTAGGCAGCCCCTGCGTGACGGACTTTTTTAATCATATGATGGTCCCACCTAAATAAGTAAGGTCTAATACGACGCCTCCCAGACAGTAATTTAATGAGACACTCGGGAGTAAAACCTATTAGCTAAAAGATAAACGGATTATTTTAGTTAGTTTAAACACATTATTGGGAGGAAATGGGCACTTTCATTAAGGAAACGAATTCATTAGATAAAAAATATTCAAATACAAAATTCTGATTATCTTGATTAGTATAAGTTGTTGAATGAACTAAGGATTCCAAACTATAGACCTTTATATCCATATAACCAAATTATTGGTCCTAACACTCTTGCTAACTATGACGAGTTGTTAAGACTCATACAGCTTGGGAATTTATTTTTGGCATCCTGGCGAAATAACATCGTTTTGTGGTTCTGGCACACTGTAAATAATTCAATCCTACTTGCAGTTTAATGTGGATACTGATTTATATGAAAAATGGAAGAAATCTAATAACTTAATGAAGCCGTTGTGCTAATGACTGCCAACTCGAGGGAAAGTTCCCTTTCGCAATTAATAACAAAGATTTCTAGCACTTACTAAGTTAGTGAACGGTTTAGATTGAAGTAGTTAGAAAGGAGAGCATATTCAATTGTTAATAATACCTGTTGTTCCAGAGGTTGGTTTTCGTTGGTTCGTTACTTCTCAGAAGGACAAGGAGTGGCTACAACAAATAGCAAGGAAATTGTGGCTTTTATTGTGACATTCTATTATGCCCATGTAGATTTTACCAAATGTCTGCATTAGGTGAGCAATCTAACTAGAACACAGAAATGGAAGTCTTGCAACAAAATATTGAAATAATAATGCTGAAGTAGTAATTCCTTCCCTGATAATGTTCTTCCCAGGGATCATGGTTCAAAACAATAATTTAAGTTTTGAAGGATTTCTCTTTTTTTCTAGTCATGAAAAGGCAATAAAATTAAGTTAGAGATCTTTATGCTTCTTGGTTAATAAATAAAGAAAACACGCTCTAAATTATGTTTAATTGGAATTTTAATTAAACATTTATAGCACACTTTTGAGAGATGACTTGAGCTAGCTCCTAATATACTTCGTTTAAATCATTTACATGTTTGGGATTTACTACTGAAGGGTGAAATAAAATATGATGAGACAATAATCCATAGATAATTAAAATTATGTGGCTTTAAAGCGAATAATAAGCAGTTGATAGAGAACCTTGAAAATATAAAGGGAAAGAATTATTGATATTAAATCCAAACACTCAGATTTGTCTCACCACCTAACTCCTAAAGCCTCGGAAGTTATATGTGAAAAAATATCCTAGGTTTCACAATGAAAACCCTTGTCTTGTTTATTTAATGTGAATATTGTATTATTTAGATAGAAGATTTTTATTAATATTTGTCTTCAAAACACTTGTCGCTAGGTAAGTGGGTGTAATTTTGTCTATATTTCTATGAATTTAATGTTCATAATTATATGATAATACATACATCTAATTCGACAAGAAATAAATAAAACACTTTATTTCTTTGGTGGCTGAGTTCACATAACTGAAACAAATTCTTCATTTACTTTATTTATTTCTGGACTACATGTTTAAGAGCCTCATATAAATGCTAAACCGAGCCTCCGACTTTATAAAAAAAAATGCTATATTTTATCTTATGACACGGCAATAGAGTAGCCCTTGAAGAGGTGCTGTACGGCCTCGGAAAATGTAGGGCGGACATAAATGAAATAATAAAATGCTGTGAAGAAATAATTTTTGTTTGCTTATTTGACCCCGCCATAAGATTCCAGAGAAATATTTTATACTATAGCGTCAACAAGTAAATCAAAAAACAACAACACTTCATTATTAAATGATGACGAACTTGTTAAATTTGGGTCCAGTTTAATTAATTACTTTTTATTATATATTATTTCTTATCCTGTTAACTTCCAGGATTTTTGTCAGGGTGACAGTAATAAAATTATAATACTTTCAACAATGATAGCAATAATAATAATAATAATAATAATGCCTTCCCGAATGGTTCACATCTTTTTTGACCCTGATTTACTGGATCCTGCTACACTTATCAATCGCCATTGTATGTAAGACATTATACCATAGAAGCAATGATAGAAGTGATTTTCTATGAATTGATGATATCTATGGAACAAATTATCTGCCAAAAATCTGTAAACCGAGATACAATATGAGTCAGTATGAAAAGGAAAATAAGAAACGTGCTGGAAAGTTCTTTTCCATTGTATAATAGCTGAGCTGTCTTAAGATGACACATTACCTGGTGACCTCATTTTAACTTAAGATTATCTTCATAATGCAGGCAAGATTGTATTCTAAATATCTTTTGGGGATCATTATAAATTTACGCGCATTAGTTATTGAATTCTTTTTTTACGAATATTTTTAGTTTACAAGTAAGTTCTAAATTTTAGCATATAGGCAAACAGTGAGCAGTTTTGTTTTCATTACTGTCGATAGTGATTTCGCTGTTATTCATTAATTCTACCATTTTATACGGAATCAAAGGCCACGTTTCATGCCTTTGGCCAGTTTTTCTTTTCTTTTCTGTGAGAACAGAATTACATTGCGAACAAACATAATTGTCACCTCTAGCCAAAAGGCATAAGCGTGTAATGCACATTGTGTGTCCAGTGGAAGCCCAGAGATAATTAACTAAATTAAAAATTGGTGTGCTAAAATTTCAAATTTACTGAGGTTTAAACCCCATCAGGCTACCAGGTCTCGATGTTCACTCAGCATCGTGAGACAATCAAGTGACTTCTTGAATAAAATACCAATCATTAGTCTGGAATGGCACCCCGATGCTGCAGGGAGCCAGTTAACTCACCCTCCTAAATCTTATACTAGTCATTGGCCCTTCGTAGGCTGTAGTCCCAACTATTTTAACTTTTATTTGACGACATATTGATTCAGACCCTATTCAAGGGAATTAACATTTACAGGAAAAACCTAAGAACACACCAAAAATATTCCTTGGAAATGTCAATTGGTTTTTTATTAAACCTTATTTATTTATTTTTTGCGTCTTGTTAACTACAACCGTTGGTATTGTTTTTAATTATTGAGTTTTTTACTTATTTTATAAAATTATAAAACATAATTTTCTTTGACATTTTATTTTTTATTTTCATTTTTCTTATATATGTGTATATATATTAACGTATTATTATTATTACATAAATATAATTCACTATTGCTTGTAATGTAAAGTTTTGTTGTCCCAATGTATATTTGTTCATTTTAATTGAACTTCTAACCTTTTATGTCCTAATTTAAGTATCCTTCATTTTTTTTAATATCTTTGATTTGTAGATGAGAAACGAGGAGATGAATTTATTTTTAAATATAAGTGTGCTACCTCTCCAATGAGAAGATAATGATAGAAACGTCCCTTGAGAATATTATGAAAATATGAAGACTTTGCATTAAGAAATCCATTTAATATATACAATTCTTCTAAATTAATTAGTTAATATCCCACAGCCGTCGCCAGTTGCCATGCCAATATTATGTGATGACATTTTGGCAGACCGTCGCACCTTGACCAACTATTTTTACTTGTCTAAGTTAGGCCTGGCTCTTCATTTCTTCAGACTGTCATGAGATATCATGATCATTTGTTTTAGGACGGACAAGTGGAGAACTTGTTTTACTGTTTGTCTTTTTCTTATGTAAAGGAAAGACCGTCATGTGCAATCCTCTGATCAGTGTAAATTCCCACTCCAGGTTGGTCAACCAGGAAACCTGAAATATCCATTCTAAGGAAATCCAGGAAACGTTTTAAGAATTTAACGTGTAGAATGTTCGATTTCTGTAGTATATTACTTTGACGATCCGGAATTCGTATTACTCCTGTTGAAGGATAAAACTGTTTTTGGAGATTTTATATTTGGAGTAGAATCTTTTAAACCTTAACTAAAGGGCCCAAATCTTGGTAGGACATGGCACTGCTATAAGCAAATAATATAACGACATTCGTTCTAGCCCCTGTGGTTCCCTCTAAATATTGTGATGATTTTTACGATTTATACTCTGCTTATAAATTCAGTATTCGACCGTGGAACAGTTATCTAAGTGGTTTATTTCTCTGTAAGCATTTATACGGATCTACGAATATTCATTTATAGAAATCTTAAAATAAGCATTTATAGGGATCTACAAATTAGCATTTATCTACAAATGAATATATACAAAAATAAATATTTGTAATTTTTATAAGTCGACTGATTCTGGGGTCTAGATTTCTAATAAACTGGGAAATTTAATTTATAGACTATAGCTTATGTTTAAGGGATTCATATAACATTTAAAATTCATTTTGTCATTCTGAGTTGGACTTCTTCGTTGCTAGCCCAGCTCCAAGAGCCGTCAGGTCAGCATCCAAGACCTTCGGCATCGAAAGCGCTCTGCCGTTTTAATAAAGTGTTATAATGGTAGCGTAGCCAATTCTTTCATCCTGCCTCATTTTGTCATGTTTTATCATTGTTACTCTCGGGAGCCCTTAAATTAAGTTCATCAGTAACGAGCTGTAGTGACTTCACAAATCATTCATATCGCTTAGTGCTATAAGCAAAACACACGGACACCATCAGAACTTAGGGACTCACTGGAGAAACTGTGTACTTCTATGCCATCTGGGGGGGCCAAAGTTTTCGATCACAGGAATCCCCTAGTGCGACTCTCATGTGTTTATGAAAGAAAATAAATATTTTTGTCAAACCGAGGTCATTGTGTACTTTTGCATCGTACAAAACAAATGTAAACAAAAACATAAGAGATACGTCAAACAGGGGGCTGGATCTACGTATTTTGGATTGACGCCCAGTCTCGTGTCTTCTTGTCATACATAGCCCTGTTTACCAAAATCACGCTTGCGCAATTCATTGTTTTTGATTCATGGTGTATCATTTTGGTTATCTAACAAACTCACTACTAATAACGGCCCTTAAATTCTCAAATCACAATCAAGATGAAAAATATCTTAAGGTCTCACAAAGCAAAAAAAAAAAAAGCCAAAACAAATATTTTTATTCAGCCATCATACTCCTGGGTATCGTTTCACTCCTGGGTATTTTCAATATTAATATTAAATGTATTTGTCACAGTAAATGTGAAAAGAACTACAGTACTCAATGTAGGAAATAATATAATAACAGCATATCATTCAGGAATAACTAATATTTTTTCTCCTTATCCCAGCAAGGTAAGGTTGAAAGCCTGATATATGTAGAAACCAACTTTTCTGTTCTCTCAAAGAGTTGCATTTTTGTAGTGTCCATGACTGTAGTTCAATTTCTTATTGCTACTTATTTTATTTTCACATTTCTTTATTTATGCAGATATAAGTAGTATACGAGTATGAGACTGCAATTTTTTTTTTTTTTTTTTTATTTAAAGGAATTACTCGCTGGAAATTTCAATTTATATATATATATATATATATATATATATATATATATATATATATATAAGTTTTTAAGAAATGCAACTAAAATGTGAATGAAAAATTTTGACACTTCGAAAGGATAGTATATATTACATACATATGAATTCCATGATGGGGAAATTCGAATCACTGTATTTGTCAACCGAAACTAATAATGTCGTACCATTTTTTATTCTTCCAGCAATAAATAATGTAAATGAGGAAATTAGTCATTCCATTTTTATATTTTAAAATATAATAGAAAAACAAATTAAGAGTTTTCAACAGAAAACGTAATATGACAGAAAATACTTTCAATTATTTTAAAAATAATTAGGATTAAATACTAAAAACTATTAGTACCTTATATTTGAAATGATTTCATGGTATTAGGGCATTTGCATGAATATAATTTGCAATGACATGCATTTGCAGTGACTAAGTAATTAAATAAAATTCTTAGCCCCCCTCTGGACACAAAAAAGTAGCAACCTGTTTATAATCCGTCCCAATTAGCCATAGTAGCACAAAATGGGCGGTAATAAGTAACTTTGAACATAGAAAATTTGCGTATTTGAGTTGGTGAAATTATCACATTACCATTCATAAGCAATGATTTCTCCGCCTCGAGCAAACAGGAAATAATAAAATTTAATTTCTTTCAAATTTGAAAACTTTTTAAATAATTGCAGATGTTTAATTTTTATGTTACATTTCCCACTAAGAATTATAAAACGATTTCGTTACTCTGTTGAATCAGTGAACATTTTCTTTAAGACAATGTTGCATACACTTAAAATTAATAAAATTATTACAATCATTTTTGGACAGTTATAATTTTGCTCATTAAGAAAAAGCCCAGCAAATTACAGTCTCACTATGACCTTGAGCGTTTTTCCCGAAAAAACACAGCGGTTTATATTTTTTTGTTCATTTGGAGGGTGCAAATCCTTTTTTGAACTTCGCAGCCGCAGCTCGACAAATAAAACACAGGCCAAATTCTATTTTGGTTCTTTAATGAATTTCACGTCTCGGTTTTGGATGCGTTCCAGCCATTTGAAATACTGAAGGGACAGTGCAACTGGGGGCGTGTTTCGGTCTCAATTGACTGAGGGAATATAGATTTTTCCTGGTGCCCTTGACACACGAGTTCTACTTGAGTTGCGTATATATAAAGGCTCAGAATGACGCAGATTCTTGTAGGAAATACCTTGGAATCTTCGGTTTGGAAACGAAGAAGCAAAAGTGCGCGCATACAAATAACCAACGAATTAAGAAACTAATTCAAAGGGTCATGGTAAAATAATTAAACATATTCGAATGTAAGAGATTTTTGATTTAAGATATGAAGATGAAAGAGATCACCGAGTAGTACTGCTTGACACTAAGTAGTGCTTGAACTGAAGACCATTAAATCAGCATTAGTACATTAATAAGTGTGTTTGAATTTCTTTATTTAACTCAGAAGAACAATTTCAAATAATGATTTAAATGAATTAAACCTTATTTTGTCCACCTAAATCGCGAAAGAAAACAAGGCAATTTTAAAATTAAGACTAAATGCGTGATCAGTCGTAAAAATTTTCATTGTTTAATCATCTTTAAACCCACACTCATATCATATTAACAATAAGCTGATATATCATGAGACGATTAATTCTAAGCGCAAATACCAAATATTGTTTTAATAGAACTTTTACGAAGTAAGATATATACAAATATGTTCGGTATGACGTATTCACTTAAGATTTTACTATAGATGTCTTCATTTAGATTATAGACTACATGATTTTGATTTTATCAATACCTTATTCGATACTTGACCGTTTTTGTAACGGCTGAAATCCTTCCAGGATGACGGACTGTTTATAGGGGGGGGGGCGAAAATAAATATATCTCCGCTGTTATATATCGCATCAAAAACCGTTATATGACCAATCTTGTTGCACGTGTAATTTTCTACTACTACAGTTTCGTACACGGGAGTCATATAGAATAGATAGTGAATTGAGGTCATCAGTGTTCCTTATTCTAGCACGTGGAAAGTGCGAAACGGACTTTTTGTAAAGTTTGCAATGATTCAAACGCTATTCATAGCAACTCATTACTTATGAGTATGCAATTATCACTTTAAAGGAGGTTACTAAATGAAGTCACTGTGACGATGACTCAAAGCGTTTCATTGTATTTACAAGCCTAAATGCTAAATAGTCTATGGGAATTACACTTTCAGTTTGTAAATATAGTAATCTAGACAACCTTCTACAATTCTGAGAAAGTCAATTTAGCACTATAACATCGATAGCTAATTTTACCGCAGTGACGAGTTCTTCTGAAACGCTAATTTATATGATTCAGTTCCTTTGCATAAATTGGACATAGACACATTTAGATTTTAAACAGTTTAAAGAATGTATTGTTGCACACCTTTGGTGCTTTTGAAAATACATTATAGTGATCTTCGGTGTAGGCTTTCCAATTTATTTTTATGTAGCGGGGAGGGATGGGCAAAAAAACGAGTGTAATTCATATTATGCATAAAAATCTATTTCACACTAACAAATTTATTTTGTATAAGACATTTGAGCGTGTCATTATAATTATCATAATTAATGATTATTTGTTATTGATTTTCTTTACTTTCATTCATTTTATAATGAGAATATGCTGTTATGTTACTTTTTTCCCCAACCAACATCTTCTAAAAAACTTAAATACGAGTGAGTTAATTGATGAATATGGAAATAAGCCATTGAAAAAAAAAAGTTTTATCAACCATATCAATGAATCCTATAATCGGCTAATTTCGTACTTAAGTAAAACATTTATGCTAATTAAATCAGAGAATGAAAGGTTCTTTCGAAATCAGTTAATTATATGTTCAGAAATCCATGCCCTGGAATACTACATGATATAGTAGGATAACTAGGAAGAAAGTTAATCCCAGGCAAGGGGATGTCCTTGAGGAGGACTTGCGGAGGCTGGGTTTTTTTTAACGGATGGTGCCTAGCGAGCCATGATCTAAGATGTTGGAGGACGAGTTTCAAGTCCTTAAGTATAATTAGTATACGCTCATTTGGGATTAGGAGTATTTTTACCTAGAAACGTTGCATTACTATTTGAATTTTCTCCATTTTCAAATAATTTAATATCCCTTAATAGCAATTTAGCGCTAATAATCTCCTGTGAATAAAATTTGTTTTTAAATATTTTTGTTGTACGCAATGGACCCTCATAAGGAGGGGAAAAGGATACCAAAATTGTAAATATTTCATTTCTTGAAGGCGTAATTTGTTGGTATTTTTATAGCGAACAAAGAACACTGTTACATATTTCCTGTGTTTCTTTCGTGATGGGAGGAAAACTATTGTCTGCTTGCGTCTTTCACTTCTCAAGAAAACATTTGCTGTAATAAATTTTAAAAGGGACTTAGAGAGCTTAGCCAAGTTAGTTACTGCTTTGTTCTTAAGCTCATATGGGGAAGCAAGAGTGGCGAGTTAGATTCCCACGTGGGCAATAACATTTACTTAGTGACGAGTCCAAAGAAATAAATTCCGTTGCACAAAACTGGACGTTAATAAATAACATTTTTATAAGACAAGCTAACCTTCAACTTTTCTAGTTGCGGGAATTCATTTTAATTTTGATGTTGGTTGTTTGATTAGTTTTGCGTAGGGGCGAAATACAACTATTGACAGAAACTAATCAATTGATTTTGATGATAACCTGCATGTTTAAAATTAGTTGAACTGTAGTTGAATTTGTTAATCAGATTTTGTCAAGAGTTAAAATCGTTTATAGTTAACAAATTCACAGACAAGGAGAATCGGCAGACGTATTGATAAATATTAATATTCCTCGCTACAAGTAGTATCCACAAACCGGGATTATAGATTTTCTCTGCCCTTGGCTAGAGAAGACCTTCGTCGTGCCGAGTATATAAAACATGAGTTCAGTGACGCCATTTCCTATCGCTGATTCCATATTGGCTATCATGAACGTGGAATGTATATGCAGCAATCGTGAGGTATTTGGAATCAAGATATCGCTTATTGCAAAGCACGCTCGCCAGCAACCAGTTATAGGCTTACATATGCGAATATTGTCATGAAGAACGTCCTTGGACTATCTTATCTCAGGAGGAATGAGTAAAATGTTAACTACAATTACTAAGAGCAGTTCTTTAGCTATTTCATAAATGATAACAGAATATATTCCAGTAGATAAGTATTACTCATTATTCATTATTAACGAATGCTCATATTCAGAAATATCTTTTACTGACTTCATTATTAATTAGAAAGCGTTTAATAATATAGAAATGTGTGTGTAACAAAAGCCTTTAATGAATGACCTCTAATATGGGTTATAAGGAGTAAACATTATATACCAATTATTGTACTTCTGTTACCTGCCTGTCAGTTTTCCTCACCGCCTTAAGGCTCTTGCCACTAGCCACCAATTGTAACCCACATTTTTATTTATTTTTTCAAGGAGCCAATAAAATTTAAATAAAAATAACTCAGAAACTCAGGGGAGGGGGGTGGGTTCCTGAGTAGTGCGACCTCTACCTAAATAATGTCCGTCACGAAGGGGCTGCATAAACTAACCCCTTAGAGATAACAATGATAAGGTGATCTCAACTCACCATATATTTTCTACTTATATGTAAAAAAAAAAATACTGAACGCTAAAAAAAAGAACGACAAATTCGCTTAGTATTTGAGTTACGAAGAAATGCATAGAACAACAATTGTAGAACACCAATAGTTTAACAAGATTGATTCTATAACATTTTATGATTCGACTAATAATAACGGATATATTATGAATTTTAAATTCCGCCCCACCCTAAACCCTCATATTCCTGTTCCGATTTCTGCCAATCACAAATATGATCTTTAGTGTTGAATTTTACGGTTAAATACCAAGTATGGTATAGATCAAATGAACATTTTCGAGATGAGAACGTAAAACCTTAATTGATGACGCCATTGCACAACAAATTGGCATGTATCCCGCATAACAAAGATCCCATGGAAACAATATTTGGTATTTAAGCTTAGAATAATGAGGTTCATCTAAAAACAGCTTATTGCTATTAAGATATGAGTAGAATACAGGGTTTACTGAAGACTGATAACTCAAAATTCCAAATATCTAGTTTAATATTAATCTTAGAGAAAATATGTATATAAGAACGTTTATCGAGAATTAAATTTACAATAGGTTTATTTTAATACTTTTTTGCGATCCGACGTATAAGAACGGGGAAATTACGAATTTTCAAAATTCTCCCCTTCTAAACCCCCCTCCACAGGCCCGATTTATGAACTTTATCTGTAATTTGGCATGAAACGGTTATATATGAAGTTTGGCAATGATAAAACAATAATTACGATCGCTAGAGTGGTAAGAGTCATATATATAAAATTTTGAACTCATTTTCTTTATCCCCCAGGAAGAATCAATGATATTTGTGGACATTTTTCGATAATCGCGTCATGAGTAGAACCTCAATAGCGGATTTGCCTTAGGGGAAATCTGTTAAAAACCGGATTATTGCTATTCATGACTTTTAAGATTATTGTTTGTCACTGATTGTTACAGTGTTTAGCAAAAGGACTGCCTGTATTTATTGAGAAATAGAGATTAACCGGAGTACAGAGATGGAAATTAATATTCCCCAGAACAGTATGTAAAAATTGTGTTTAATGTTTTATTGAAAGAAATTTACTCATTTCCTTCTACAATTATCTTTTGTGTACCAGATTAATAAAAAGAATATATGTGTTTAATACAAAGAAAAGTGAAATCTGTTATTTTCAAAGTAACTTGTTTGGCTAAGATTTACCTAACACTTTTGTACTTGGCTGCAAATTTATAACTCTGAGAAAAAATAGATGTGTTTATTTGGGGATCCAGACACTTTGTTTCGTTAGTATATTTAGGAAACCATGAGGAAGTGCGCGAATTAGGCCATAAACAGGCTAAAGTGAGATGCTTAGAATATCTTGCAGACCCTGGGTCCCATTAACCCAATTTTTCTCAACATTTGCATCAAATTCCATCCTTAATACCAGAAATACGTGGACGATTGACGTGGGCGTGGCTGGAATATTCCACCACCTAGTAGGTGCTTCTTGGCTGGGCAGGGAGCGGTCCACTGGAGGTGTGCAAGGACGGACGGAACTCTCTTCCTGGACAGACCCTCCGTGACTATGGCGGTAGTATGTGATAAAATTCATTGAGAAAAAAATCTGAGACAGGTTTTTACAGGGGTTTTCTGAACTCGTTGTCTTTCTTCTGCTGAACGTTTTATTTTTTATTTTTTTATTTTTTTTATTTTTTTTATTTTTTATTTTTTTTTGGCAACTAAAGCTATGTACATCTAGGATCAAAAGTTTTTGATGTTTCATCCTGGTCCATCTCGGGCCATCGCAAATTCCTGTAGACCATTACAATACCTTATATGTTGAAGGAGTGATCTCTTTTATCTCATTATTACGAAAATATATGTAGACCGATAAATAATATATTAGTCTATTGTATTATACATATAAACGAATAAACTATTCCTTAAATTTCTTTGTTAATTTGGCGGGTGTTATAAAGTGAAAATTTATAGTGAATATTGATCTTTATTTGAATCCATGAATTTAAGTAAGTAGAAATAAGTGTAGTCTGAGGTAGAACTAGACACTAGTTAAGGGGCATAAGTTGAATTTTCCTGTTTGCATTTACAAAGTTGATTTTTTTTTCTAATGACCTTTGAGGTGGTGTGTGACCAACGAAACAATGTGTGAATATGAAAAAAAAAAACAGACAACAATGCCCTTGATATATTTATTGACATTTTCTGTGAATAATGGAGCACTGAGTAAAATGAACTCTAATCGCCCTCTGACGTTATAAATATAGAAATATTATCAGTTAAATTTATTGTTGAAGAATTTATCACTTCCAACTAAATTCTTATCTGCCACTAGTTAAAATAGCTTAAACCATAAAAATATAGTTTAAAAAAACACTTGCAATTTATGTTAAAAATCAGATTATTTAGTTGAATAAGAGAACAGAGGTCTCCTAAGTATATAGTTATAATATTTAACTGAAAGTCATTACTTGAAAAGGGGTAAAATTCAAAACAACATTTTGGGTTGTTTTAGTAATTAATGTATAGAGTCAATTTAAATTTGAAGGGCTAGTACAAAGAAAACCAGCTGTGTCCCGTTCTGTGCTATATTTGCCTGTGTTAGAATAAAGAGCGCACAAAATCGTCCTGTCTATTTGTGTGGCGACATTTCCCCCCAAAACATTCCTTGAGTTGAGTCTGCATCATGTTTTATACCATTATATTGTTTACTAAGAGGTTACTATTTTATATTATGAGAATACTTGTATATTTATAATCCCACGCGTATTCTGTCCATGAGAGCGAATATAGAGATAAATAAATCGATATAGGAAATAGTTATTTTCTTTATATATTTCTTCTGATGTTATGGGTAAATAACCAGTTAGCTAAATAAGAAATATATTTCTGTAGAAATTAGTAAAACCGAATGTTTGTCATCAGAAGATCCAACATTTCTATGAGTATTATTTGAGTATAAAGTTTTTTTTTCTCCAAATATATTCGTCCTAGACTCAGAACCAAGTTCAAAGTGTAATTGCCGTTTGTTTGGTGTGGTGATGTAGATAGGTATACTCAATATGTTTTATTTATTACAATCTTTTGTAATCATCTATAACTCATGATATTCGGTAAACTAATAACCATAGTTTATTGCAGGATTAATAAATAAGACAAGTCCAACGAATTGCTAATAATCATCATATCCCCTAGGCATATAATCAAATTCAAAGGGTATTCAGGCAACCTTTGCTAAATGCAGTGTGCAGTTGCTATTTAAAGCTTTCGTGGACAACCCCACTAAGAAGGAAGGATACGTATTATTTTGTAATTAGCTGTACTAGCCTAACAAATATGTATAATCTTCACCTGGATAGCTGGATATCACGCATGCTGGTAGATTGTAGGTTGTGTTAAAATCTAGTGTGCTTTCGGGTTTGAAATACTATACTCATATCATAAACTTTGCTAACTTAAGACTAAGGCTTAGGTTTATGAATATAATGATAAAGAGGGATTGGTATTTGTTCAAATAAGTGAAAATGGAAGAATAAAACAATGTTTTGGGCATAAGACCGATGTATCGTAAAACGTAAGCTATAATAGATTTTATAACCTAGACAAATGTGTTTGAATCATGTGTGGCAATGTCATTCTCTATCCACTACTCATCGATTAAAATCATTAATTTCGCACCCTTGAAAACGGTAGTAATATTTTGGCATCCTAAACTATTAGCTTTAGTACCATAAAGTGGACGTTTAAAATATTTTGAGATGCGTTTAAATTTCTTTTATGCTTTATTGACATTCTTTTTTATGAACAATTATTTTTTCTTTATGAAATATAAATTTAATTTTATATACACTACTATGAAATAGATATATTTTCCCTGTCAATATTAATTACTAGGAATATATATGTATTTCAGAGAAATGCTATATAATTATTTTTGATGTAATATTAAAGAGAGAAACATAAAAAAGTTATATTTATGCATATTGCAAGTGTCATTTTTATAATTCCACATGTTTTTATTCCTCTAAGAAAACGACTTTTGATGAATTTAGATATTACGATAGAGATTATCGAATAAAGAATTTCAATTTCAATGCGAAGGGTTTACAGGTATTACTCTAGAGTTGGTACGAGATTATATGTGTAATGATCTACGATATTACGAGTAAGAATCTTCGAAATTAAGTGTAGTGATCTAAAATATTATGTGCAATAATCTAAGATATAATGTGTAATGTAATGATCTACGAAAATTCTCGTAATGAACTACGATATAACTAGTAATGAATTACGATTTTACGCGTAATGAATTAAGACGTTACATGAAATGAATTGCGATATGTGAAAATATCTATAGCATTAAGTGTAATGGTCTACAATATTGTGAGTATTTCTCTACGATATTTTGGGCGAGGATACCGATATATTTTATAATTAACGAAGATATTTTGGGCAATGACTTACGATATTACGTGTAATGAATCACTATATTATGAGAAGCGATCAACCATATTATGTTTAATGATCTATTATGATATTATGAGAAATATTCCATGATATTTCTTTTAATGAACTACAATATCATTTGTAGTGAACTTAAACGATATATGAGCTTAGTATGCTTATTTACCTGCAAGCAACATTCGTTATTTGTTCAGAGTCAGAGTTGCATTTGATACACCGATATGATAATCAAAAAAGAAAAGAATTGCCTCAATTGGAATGATAATGCTATTGTACATACTTTTCTCAGACGTTTCTTTGTTCAACCATTTTCAAGACTCACCTGGAACAGAAAAAAATATTATAATAGTTGAAGAATATGATTTTTTTTTTTTTCCAAAATATTCATATTCATAGAGAGGAAGTTTGTTGTGTTCTTCTTTATTTCTTAATCTGTCAGCTCATCAGATTTAGGGTATTTTTCGTAGTTGGCTATCCGTCACTGTCGCATTTCTTTTCATGTAATGGAAGTCGTATGTATAGTTTACTAGCTACATGTTCAGCCCATCATCACCTCTAATCATTAAGAGTTAAAAACTACGGCGTTGCCGATGATAAAATAACATTTTTATATCTTGACAAAAATGAAATAACATGTGGATTCAATTGCTTGACCGAAGGGTTTTTTTTGTATTTATCATCGTCTTAAAGCATATTTATAAATAAAGGATATTACACAAACATCTCAATAAGATAGTTCTTAATTTTGTTTTCATTTATAGATTAGAACTCAGAAAAGTTTTGATAGTTTAGAGCTCTAATGTTATACTCCTGTCAAGATTGGTCAAAAACGATAATTTGAGGCTGATATTTCATCTATTCAAATATATTCAAACCGAGCTTGTAAAAGCACTGTTACTATTCATTTTTAATTTAATTTCAATTACAGATGTATTGTAACTAATGTTTCAATAATGTTGGAAGCTTATAGCTGAGGGCAGCAAATTCTACTAATCGTATTATGTTAGTGGAAGCCATGCAATATTATAAAAATGCATGGTATCTCACACTTCCATTTCATTATCTCGGTTTTAGCTAATTGCTTTAAATGAATCTCCCAATTTATATGAAATAAATTATTGTAATTAAAACTCCAATGAACTATTGTAAGAGAGATGTATGTGACCTGTTGTTATAAGATGCGTGAGATCATAGACAATTTATTTGTGGAAGCTCATAAAGGCCTTTAACGTCTGTTTTACAGTAATATCAATAGTGCACTAAAAAAGGTGCAACTTCCGGTGTGATTTAATTCTAACCAAGCTATCTTAGCTTCAGAAATACCCATTTCCTGGTCGAACCCTTTGGGAATCAATAGCCGAGTTTACTCTTCGATGGTCGACCTGCTTAAAGCTGTTTATGCACTAGTTCTGAGTATTTAGCTTGGTTATTTCCAAGATTATTATTAGAAGACCACTTTGCTCCGGCTTTTCAGACCAGTGGGTAAACATGTACTTTGTTTGTTGACGAACTTACGTCAATGCGCATTTGAATTTTATGGATCCTCCTTCCATGTCTACATTTCACAGTTATATGCAGTTGTTTAAGGGGCTAATTATTAAAGATATTTTGAATTTGATTTCCTGTGTTGATGTTTTTCTGTGTTCTAGATGAAGTTCTTAATAATAGACACAATTGGATATAAATAGTGCGAGAAATCAGTAAAGCCCACGATATTTATTCAAGCACAAAAATAATTATTAATAGTCGCAAGTTTGCATTTCTTCATCATCGTATTCTACACCAAACTTTGAGAATGCTAATATTAGTATATGAAACTTAGCACATATGTCTTAGCGTTCCAAAGAGTACAGTTACTCATTTTAGGCAGTAAATAGCAGCCAAATGTTATTATTATTTTTCTATTTTAAAATCTTGGCTTTGATTTGCTGATGGTATAATTTGTCTAACCTGCTATTGGATCCCATTTTCATTCGATGTAACTTTATCACAGTCAACATGCACTTCCGATTTATAAGAGACATGTTAATGTCGCGTCTGAAAACTCACTGAGCTACAGGACGTCTCCAAGACAGCCGGCCTAGAATAGGTTGTTTACGTTTTCAGTTTGTGTAGTAAGCTCGGAGGTAAACAATCTGAGGGAGATATTACGGCACAAAAACTTGTCAACAGAATCATATTTAGTTAAAGAAATTGTAATTATCATGGCAAGAAATTTTCATCCAAGAAGACAAATATTCTTGGATGAAATATTTTATGAGTGCAATAAAATTCTTCTTGGTCTGAAGGTATACATGAAGAAGAACCACTGCCGACATTGAAATAATAAAATTATTGTGAAATGAAATAATACAATGAATTGCACACAAATCATTGCTATGAAATTTGCTTTTAATTCATTACTTGAATTTACTCACCTATTTCTTAAAATTTAGTTTTAATGATTGACTCTTAGGGTTTTATTTTAGTTAAAAAGAACAGGACAATGACTGCCTCCCGTGAGAAGAGGCACGAAGAAAAAAATGATGGGTATCCCTTAAACTGGGTGGTTGCGAAATCCTCATGGTAAGTTCTTGATTCCGAAATACCGGGTTAATTAAGAACATTGCAGAAAAAAGCATCTACCATTTCATTTCATTGTCCATCTACCTGTTATTCTTTTAAAAGTGTACCTCATTGTAGGAGGCGTCCCTTAAGGCAATCAGCTATTAAGGTTGTACTCATGTCGTGATTTTTGAAAACCTTTTCCAAGTGTCCATCGATCCCACCTGGGAAATCGCGCAAATGTGATGCGTTCAAAATTATATATATATATATATATATATTTATATATATATATATATATATATATATATATATATATATACTTATCAGTTAAAGCTCAAGTGGTCACAATTTTTGTCTGATCCCTGCAGTACTCGAGATTTAATCGTTTCATGTAAAACTAAAGATCAACTTCGTTAACAGCTGAAATCGGACCGGGGGAGGGGGTTTAGAGGGAGGGGGAATCGAAAATTCAAATTATCTCCATTACAATGAGATGGATCGAAAAATCGTATATAATTAATTTTGTTGAAAATTGAATTGTCTATAAATGAAGTTCTAGGCACTTCTCGATCTTGAATATTAACCGTGAATTTTAAAACTTTCAACCTTCAGTAAACGTTAACCTCTAGCCATCGCAGTCAGGAAATCTGTTTAGTTAACACCGTACCTGGAAGCCATATTTCTTATTATGTTCCATATATACTGCCATGCCATAATAAAACAAAGAAATTCTATATGATTATTAAACCATGATTTTAATTAAAACTTATTATTACGTCCTAGCTTAGGGGGGGGGGTGAACACGTAATTTTGTTTGTCAGGTTATATTTATGTATTCATAAAGAGATGAATGTCGAATTATTATCCACAGTTCGTGTCTGAGAAGATCAGGCATGCAAACTGACGTGTTCGCAAACACCAGGAAGTCACCATGGAGCTACCGCAGCCAACCAAACATCAGATTAAACTCAACGTATTTTCTGACGCAATAGTATATGTAATTGATAAGTGTTAAATACGTCATTCGAAATTCTTTATGTGCTAATGAAGTAAAATATATTAAACATAAAAACCTTAGAATAGTGCTACTGAATTTAAAGTAATATTTATTACTAAAATAAATTAATAAATGATAAAATAGATTAAAAAAAATAGCTTTATACCAAACACGCTATGTTTTGTAAAGGGAACAACGAACACTGTTATGGCGGTTGTGGTGTTAAATGGAAACAATTATCAGAGATCATCGAACAATTTCCATGCTAAGACTAATATTGCTCACAAAAATTGATTTTCATTTTTTGTCGTTCAGCTTCTGATTTACTTATAGTAAAAAAAGTGAGTCGAGCTCAGAGAGTCAAAAATCTAGTGTGAAAAAAATCTAAATAAATGTTAGTGTTTTTTTTTATAAAATATTAAATAATATTTTTCAGGCAAATAAAGGGACCATAAAGTCTCAAAATAAGCAACCTTTATTCTCTACTACCACTGGCAGACGTTTCGCCCTCCTGGGCATTAACAATGCTAAAAGCGTGCAGGGTAAACTTTTCATCACTCACCCACTAAGGCAATTCATGTTTTAATTTCTACTTAGAGCACTAGCTGGGGCTCAGGTTAGCCAAGCGAGTTAAAGCGTTGACCTTTATCTCACATGGTAAACCTAGAGTGGCGAGTTCGATTCTTGCCTGGGCAAAGGAAATTATTTAGTGACGAAATTCATTAAATAACGTCCTAAAATCCCACCCTGGCTAGAAAAGGGTGGTAACCTGTAGATAACCCGTCCCAGTTAGCCTAAGTTGCAAAAAGTGGACGTTAATAAATAATAATAATAAATAATAATAATAATAGAGTACTAGCTAACCTTTAAAATTACTCCTACCAGTTAATATAACAAATATATCTCCACAGGAAAATAAAAAAAAACTTCTTATAACATTGAACCCTAAAATTTACTCTGAATGTTTTTACCATTGTTAAGGCCCAGGAGGCGAATCGTCTGCCAGTGGTAGAAGAGAATATACATCGTTTAGTTTGAGACCGTATGAGCCCTTTATTTGCCTGAATTACTTAAATTGGTCTCAGTAAGGCAATTAAATAAAATGTTTTAATAAATATATTAAAGCTTTCATGAATGTTGTATTTCATTAAATAATTTAACTTCTCCTATTAATTTTGTATTTATTCTCTGTTTAGACTTACAAGGTTTTGAAAGGTCATATGTTTGAAAATTCTCTGCAAATGGTTATTGTTTGAAATGGCCCCGTAACCTCACACGGACGCGTAAGACACATGCAGGCGCGCGCACACGCAACAAGTCAGACAAAGTTATTCTCTCTCATCCCCTTCAACACAAAAAAACTCCTATAATTCATGTAATTCGGATAGGCGAAGAAGGTCGCTTTAGCAATCGTACACTTCGCAAACGTTCAACGGAAATTCAAAAGAGTGATTGGGAGCAATTGCGTCTCGGGCTCAAGGGTATAGCATTCTCATCCCAACAGATTAACTCAGAGGATTTGTGAGAACACCAATTTATACTAAGGCCAAGAGGAAATAAAGCCGCTTGTATACATATAAATATAGAATTATCTATTATATTTCAAGCATAAATAGGATATCCCCTTTTGGAGAATTAGTGAGTTATTCAAAATAAATTGTTCTCTTGAGTTTATAAATTAATCGAGGTTCATTCATTGTAATATTCCAACAGCACTACCTTAATAAATGAAATTCTATATACTATATAAAACTTTCCTAGAAATACTTTAATTCTAAAGTCATCATTTATGCTGAAAATATTAAAACTACTTATAATATAAAAAGCCTATTGTATTAGAGAAACCGTATGGTAGATGTCTTAATTTATGGTTAATTGCTGCCAATTAACCTTAAATTAAGACATCTACTTACGACAATAGTCGCAATAGCAGAGGAAATTACTTCTACTATCGTAGGACATTAAATATAGCATAACAAATGACACGGAAATTCAGACTATTATTGTACACATGCAGAGCATTATTATAGTCGTTAAAATGTGTATATCATAGAATTGTTGTATACACGAGTATTTAAGGAAAGAGTTAGGAATGGAAATTTGAGCCATTTCTAGATAGCCATTTACTTCTTGGGGAGCAGAGAATCTCAGAGCCAGTTCTCGAAAACTCAATTACATTTAATGATTTTTTCGCATTCCTGAAACACAGTTTTTGTGAGAAATTAAATACATTTTTTTTTTTAAAATAACAATTGTTTGATAATGTCTTAAATCACACACCTACATCATTCTCAGGCTGCGCACAAAAAGCAAATCGAAGTATGATATATTTTGGTTATGTTTAAATTGAATTTTTTTTTTTTATGCACGAGTTAAGCAGTAGCCAATATATATTACATTATATATATCTTACACTTTTTTATTATTGCATCACTTATTTTAGAGAATGGATAGGATGAAAAGTTACAATAGGGAAAAGCCTAAATATATATGAACCGTATAATATTACTTGAGTAATTCTTGAAACTATTCCACATGCCTCCTTTTATTGGCGGAGTTAATATATTTTGTGCCTTTGCCGCAATATTTATAGCCTAGGGCGTTATTATTATGGCTCGTGTAACAGGAGATCTTTTGACGTCATGGATTCATATAGAGCTCTAAGAACCAGGAAACGGTCTAAGACGTCCCAAACAAAGACTAGGAAGATCGTTGAAAGATCTTTTTTGGCACATCTGCATGTTTGGGAATCCACAAGTAGTGGAGAGGGGGAATGACGATGGCCTTGCAGAGACTAGTCGTACAATCAGTACTAACTTCGCTCTTTGTTGGGATAAATCGGGATCCATAAATTTCATATATAATGTAACTTTAATATTTTTAAATGGTATTACGTGTTAGTACCAATTGCTGTAATGCCACAAATATTTAAATCATAGAGTTTTAAAAAGTTTTAAAATTTCTATACATTTTTCAAAATCAGAAAAACCAAAATAATAATTAATATAGGTGCAATTTGTTACCACCATTGTCTATTATTTTTAGGGATGTAAAATAAATATATATGATTAAATAGAATACTAGCAGGTATTGGTGTTTTGAGCCCACCATAAATGCATGTCGAAAATTAGGCAGTAGGCAATGGGGTGCAAGTCAGGTTGTTCGATTGCTAATAAATAGAAAAACTCGAATTATTACTATTATTATTTATTAACGTCATATTGCTACAATGGCTTATTGGGGCGGGTTATGTACATGTTACCACTCTTTTCTATTCAGTGTAGGATTAGATTTAATGAGTTCGTCACTGAATACATTGCTATTGCCCAGGCGAGAATCGAACTCGCCACTCTAAGTTTACCATATGAGATTAAGGCTAACTCACGTGGCTAACCTGTGGATTTCGAATTACTCGTATTACTTATAAAAAATCTTGTTTTTGAATAATGAATACTTTAAACACCTCTGGTCTTGTAAGAGTTATAGCTCAGATCATTCATCACTCATGGGACAGACCAAAGGTTTCCTTGAGTTCCGTCAACATACAATAGATTGTACATTTTTCTCACTCAAAAAAAAAATAATGAAATAAAAAGTTATTCAAATTTTAATTGAGAGAAACTTAATAATATATTATTTAGCACTTGATATTTTCTGAAATGATTTGTATCTCATATTTTCAGGAAAATCTCGCTAAAAAAACGTATAATGTTGCATACTTACCAAAAACGTTTGTGTTTCCTAACCACCAAAATTAATATACAATGGTAGTTAACATGCTGTTATTCACTGTTTACTCCTTCAGTTTATCAGGCTGATTTAAGAATGAAATACCATTTGCGACTATATATGCATGAAAAATAAACCCTTTTCTCATCGGCCCATGAAGGTCCAAGATGGTCCTGCCATTCATTTTATTATTAGTGTATTCATTTTATGGTGTCATTAGTGAAAAAATATAGCTACTTCTTTACTCGTGTAGCTACTCAGTCGCCTCACAATGCAACCTCAAAGCCCAGTGACTGCTAAATAAAACTCCGTCACCCAGGAACTGCAAAAACTAAGCAGATTTCTCACGTACTGGTATAATACACCAAACTGATGAGTAGAAGGGGGGGGGCTTATAGGCGGGAGAAAACAATACAGTACGAATAATTCGGTTAATACATGAGTCACGAAAAAATTGCGTAGAACGACAATTGTAGAGCATCAATAGTTTAACAAGATTGGTTTTATAACATTTTACAATCCGACTCATAATAACACAGATAGTCTGAGTTTTCGAATTTACCCCTCCTTTAAACCCCCTCTATCCCATGACCGATTTCAGCCATTTTTCGATAATAGTATCATGTGAACATAATCTATATCCTTAAGGCAATATTGCTAAATCACCATCCACTCACATTTTTATATATGTCCATTAATCCACAAGTGTGTGTCCATTAATGTCATACATTTTGAATAGAATATATTTATGTATAAGACTTCTGTGGCTTTTGTCAAGATTACGGCTACTCGCCAACCTGCTGAATGCACCACCAGCTTTCTCAGTGTTCACTGTCAGAGTCAATTGAGGTTCCTTCATTCCGGGATATCTTTTCCTTTCCAAGTTCGACGATTCTTTTGGAGTTCTATCATCCTTGTAATGCTATCTTTCCTTAATTTGTAGCCATCTTGTATATTGTTGTTGTAAAAGCATTTTGCTTTATACAAGGTTTCTCTTCTCCATGGTGACGTTTTTGGGGTTGTAACATAAAATAGTGAATTTCTTCCGTAATTTCAGGGAAACAGATTTAAAGAATATTTTATTTTGAAATGATACTAATCTACATATTAAGTCCTGTATTGCTTTTTTACCTGATTCATTTACCTCATGAAACGTAGATAATTAATATTTGGTTTAAGATTTTCCATGCAGCCCCCACATAGGACGAATCCATGTTGTTAGCAATCGGTACATTTTTTTAAACAATTTATTATAAATAAATTATGATTTCACACTCCTAAGTTTAAAATCGTAGATATTCTGTTGGTTACTCTTCCAAGTTTTGAAATAGTAAAATAATAAAATGGAGATGGAATTCGGCGAGTATGCATTGGTTACTATGTATGTACTGGGTTTACTGATAGGTTATTTTTAAAATTTTAATTCAATGAGTGTATGATAAATTCATAATATATTTTATACATTATGACATCTTCCAGGATCAGGAAACAAATTAATTTATCAATTATAATTAATAGATTTTATTATGGTCATGCCGGTTTTAAGCATTTTTAAGATTAATGAAGCCATTAAGAGTTAGTGCAGCGTTCAACGACAGGTGCCGTGAGATCTAAAATATAGTTACGTCTATGAAAAATGTTAAAATACTAACCTGGATCTAAATATTAATGACTCATTTAATTTCCCGATTCGTAAATGATTTACGATCGACTTCACGTGAATTACTCGTGCAAAACCACTTTTTACAAGCAAGGCCTTAATGTGGGCTTGATATATTCACTAACCGGTTCCGCTACAAAACAAATGGATCGCGTCTCAGCCTATTGGGGACAAAAATAGCCGGGTTCATGACATTTTCAAGGACCTATCAAAATAATCAAGGTTTACTGATCTTTTTTTGGACTCTATTATTCCCGATCGTTTTGTTTTAATCTACCATAAAGCAGACCTTCTTATTCTTTATTTGGAACCTGCTCTATGAATATCATCTTAACATAAGACATTCATAAAAAATATATTAATTTAAAAAATAATTGTCTAACAATCTGTATAAATTTTAAAGATTTATTTGGAACTTTTTTATTATTGGTCATTGCATTAACTTGTAACTATGAATTTTATATCTTCTCATTTAAAACAGTATTTGTGGTGTATATGTATATATATTACTTTGAATTTAACTTTATGGCGATTAAGACAAAGATGTATGATACAATTGTTAAAAGAATTCCCAATATAAATTCAGACACGCAGAAAGTTTCTCATAATAACTGGTCACATATAACATGTAACATCTATTGAGATGAGAGTTGTTGAATTCTATGCTTACTATGGCCTTTTTTTAATAGGATAAAGATTTGTCTTCAATTGACCACTAAAGAATAACAAGCATTTACTTTCGTTTATCCTGATAAACGAAAATAAATCGAGAAGAGAGCTATTGTCCTAAGAACATTAACGTTACAGTTGATGAAAACCTTAACTTAATTAGTTTTGGGCATATTTGTATTTAGAGTAGCTCACTAATGCCTCCCAATGCTGATGTGATTGAGAAAGAGCTTTACTTTATTTAATGCTGGGCTCTAATCCCATAGTATAAAAACAAGACATTTCTTATCAAATCAGATATTTTTTTTTACATATAAGTATGTGACCTAACATTGAAAAGGGAACCTCTACGTATGTTGTGAAGAATTAACTAATTTTGTTTTGCAGACATTTCCCCAAAAACTGATAAAAATTAAGTGTTAGCCTGCTAATGACCCTCCGCGTAGAAAGAAAATGACACTTTAAAAAAAAAAAAAAAAAATTAAATGTTTCCACCTCCGAAGGTTCAAGAAATTGGGAAGGAAGTGCCAATAATCGTTCAACCTTCATGAAAAAGGCAATTAACTGAAGAATCATACCGGTCGTTATAGCGGAAACAGGGACATTGTATTTAGTAACCAACTAGTAGCTAAAAACATTATGTTAGGCACTCCTTTTTTTTTCTTTTAATCTGTGAAGCCAAATGAAATTATAAAATCAAAAACATATTCAAAGACTAATTTGATAGTCTTAATGAATAAAATCGATTTAAAAAAAAATATTTGAGTCTACAAAAGTTTTATAATTAATTTAAAAACGTAATTAATATTAAATTCAGTATATTTTTCATTAAAGGAAATGAATAATACTAATTATGTATGACCAGTATGCAAAAATGAGCTTAAATTATTTCATTATTACTCAATTTGTATTAAGTAACAATTTGTTGAATTACATCATTGATTACAACGACCTAGATATAATAGATAAGTTTATTAGAATAGAAAATTTCCATCATCAATATCTTTAGATAAAAATATTTTACATTATTAACAATTAAATCTAATATTTTCATTTCTGAGGACACTTAATGCATTTGTTGCATGTTGCTAACGTCCATCACAACTGAACCTTCATATGAGAGGAAATTAACGTAGACGTATTCTTTAATAATTAGGGGCTCTGGTTAGTCGTGTGAGTTGAAGCGTTGGCTTTAATCTCACATGATAAACCTGGAGTGGCGAGTTCAATTCCCACCTGGGAATTAGGAATTTATTTCGCGATGAACTCACTAAATAAAATTCTTAGTCCCATCCTGGATAGAAAAGGGCAACCCGTCCCAATCAGCCATACTAGCAAAAAGTGTTAGTGGACGCTAATAAATAATTTAATTTTAATAATTAATGTAGTATTACCATACCATTACAAATATAGCTCCTTTTCCTATTTGTTTCAAGTAGAAGATTTTACATTTTAATTCTAAGTTGACGTTTCAATGTTCCTTTAAATAGTTCCAGTTAGGCATTGCAATTCTCTAGGTCAAAAATATATTCTAACTATAATTTTTTTTTAAACAACTCTCATGTATTTATTCTAAGAACATTGTGTCTGAGAGCTCTTTTGTCATAGTGATAGAATATTTCACATTCAACCTGATAAAAACATTCCCTCACGAAAGTGGTCTCAAACATGAGCGTTCTTCCAACTAGGCCGCAATAAAAGAACATATTTATTCTTTCTAATTCATACATAACATTTCCAAGTAAACAATCGAAGTGGGCTGAACTATAGTCAATATGCCTATTTAAGCTTTGAAAAACTTAGTTTCATTGAGGCTCCTATTTTTTTTTTGAAACTGATTGTAATGGAATAAATTTCTAGGGAAAGAATTTTCTAGCAATTGGATAGTCTTGTTTTCACGCACACGCAAACTTGCGCACACACACTTATGTCTGTTTGTATAATTCTTGTGACAGAAGTAGCGTAGAATTTAGTTTGATTTTACAACAATCTATAAAAAATGATCGATTTATAATATTCTTGGCATATATCACAGAACATATCTTTTCTTGAAATTTCTGGGTTATTAATATGAGGTATAATCAAATTTGGAAGTTCAAGGTATTACAGAATTTACTCTACGAAAATATAGAAGAAAGTCCTAATTAGACGAATATCCTAATATTTTTGTTTAAATGTCGAAAGGGCAAAGCAGTATCTATTACGTGAACTATAAACGAATTTATGTTAAAATGAAGAATTTTTTTTCCATGCACGTAATTAAAACGATTGGCCTAGCCTGTTGGCAAAACAAATTAAAACACAAATAGCCACAAGGAAGTATGTAGGATATATCAGCCGAATCAATGAATTGATAAATACATTAGAACTCATTAATTTGAGGCTACGTATTTGGTAAGCGGGAATAGGAGGTACCAACATACCGTTGAGATTAAACCAGCTATTCCGTAGTCAGCACATGGTAAATAATTTCGTGTTTTTTGTCAGAGTTAAACGAATAGTATAATTGTGTGCCTTGTAAATGATTGAATTATTGCTACAAATTTACATTTAAACTGTATGTGTGTGCCTACACCATCTAAATCGCATTAAAATAATGCCATAATATTAGGTTTTGGAGAATGGTTCCGAAAGAAGGATTTTCTAATGTTGTAGGACATTAGAAAATAGTTATTACAATCAACTAAGAATCCATAAAAAATAACGAAATATTGAATGATAAAAATTAAATAAATGATCAGTTATGGTATCGAGTGCAATATAGAGGCATTAAATATTATATTACTTTCTGTTATAATATGGGACTAAGATAATTGCTCTATGCAAAATTACAATAAAGGTATTTCATAACCCAAGAAAATAAACTCTCATTTAGCTGTAAGGGAACACGTAAATCGACGATTTTTGAGGTCATATTTAAAAATAAAATCCTTTGGTTGAGTGGCTGTCTTTTGCAGGGCTTTTAGTCTATTCGCTAAGTGAATTTTCGGGTTTTTGTTTGACATTGATGAATTTGCTTCCCAGGGCACGCAACGTAGAAAGCTCTAAGTAAAGTGGAATTCCGAAAATTCAGTTATTGTATTGTGAAAATAGCCGGTATTTATTGTGATACCTTTGTCCAGTGCAATAGCTTACAAAATAATCGCACATTTTCTTAAACGAAATATCTTACCATAGGCATTACCGACGCCTTCTAGAAAAAGTAGTGATTTCTCTCTCATCAAAGATCTGAACTAGATTTATATTCATCAATTTATAGATTAGGAAGAAAAGAGTAAATTTCAGTGGAATTACATAAAATTGAATACCAATGATTGATGACCTGAATAATTTGAAAACAGAAAAAGATGGAGTAAGCAATGACGCTAGTAAAAAAAATTGTAACAATGAATAATGAACATAATACTGCTTGTCTGTGCAACATACATTAAGTAAATAGTGTTTCTCATCTTACAAAAGTCCTGCAACTTATGTTGTTGAAAGTGAACCTGCTTTTCTTTTGCATTTCTTTGGTACTATGAGTTTAACAGCCAAAAAAAACCCCTCAGAAAGTCATCTATGGAAGGTCCTAAGGTTAGATCAGTGTAATCTATTGACCATTTCGGCACCTCTTAACACAACATACTATTATACATTTCATGAGAAAGAGTGCATATTTTTTCATATCTTTAAAATATGAAGTAATTGATTTTTTTTTTAATTTAATTTTTCCGTCCAAGCTTGAAGAACAGAATGTAACTAAGTTCCGAGTGGATAATAATTTATTTCTTCTAGGGACATTCTATTGTACAATAAAGGAACGAAATAGGAATGCAGGAAATTTTTCGATGTTGTGGTTATCCGCTTTCTGAGTCAGGGGCCAATAATATTTTGTAAAATGCTCTTAACCACTTGAACTAATCAGACCTTCAAAAACCCACACCTTGTGGTTTGGTGATTTTCTTGTCGCTACTTCGCTCATAAATTATTTTTTGTTTAAAGGGTGGTTTTATGCACTATTTCCACTTAACAATCACGCTATTTTCTCGAAAAATTATTACATATTTTGAAGTAAGGTCTTAATATTTAAGTTCGCATGTTTCACTAGCCTAACAAATATTTCTTATAAAATATGTTTATACAACTATATTCTAACTTTAACTGATATTGGTAAAATGGTTGTAATCTCAACCTGATAAATTAACCTCTGTACAACTAGCTCTTTTTTGTAATGACAATAAACCCATATAAACGGACTAAATTGGAAGCATTGTAGGACGGGAAATGAATTAATTATATATATTGAAATTTAATGGTGACATCAAAATCGATAACTGCTTTCGTTTACAAAAACATAGCGAGGACATTGCATCACTTCAAACTGTAGCTATGTTGGTCAGTTTTTTTTTGTTTTTTTTTATGAAAAGTATCTGATTTTTGGATTCAGTAACCATTTAAATACAAATATTCACATAAATTTAAATTATTTATTAAGGTCCACTTTTTGCAACTAAGGCTAACTGGAACGGTTTATCTACAGGTTGCCACCCTTTTCTAGCCAGAGTGGGACTAAGGATTTTATGTAGTGAATTTCCCAGAGCGGGAATCGAACTCGCCACTCTAGGTTTACTATGTGAGATTAAGATCGACGCTTTAACTCACAAGGCTAACCTGAGCCGCCATATTCGCATAAGAAACGTCTATAGAAAAATTACTTTAACATATGTTATTACTGAGTGCTAAAAAGTACTTTCTGAATCTATTTTTTGTGATTTAGGAAAAAACGCAATACATTTAGTTTGTAGGCCTATTGAACTTATAAAGGTACTAGTCGAGCAATATGTTACTTTCTATCTATGAGCTAAATAGCGAGCGAAAAACTAGGCCTACATAAACATTGTATTATTGACCTTTCAACGTACTCTATGCTAAATTCAAGGATTTATTCAACAGATGTGACATGTGTTACAATCTATAAATAGGAAGAAGCCCTAATGCTTCTCTAAATATAGTCCACCTTATCAACCTTATCATCTTGACAGGAGGCTGGTCACTCCCATTTTTTGGCATGCACCCAAATTTAATTAAAGTAAAATAGGTAGTATAGTGGCTAGGCGTAGGGTATCGCGTGTCTCCTCCTCCGTTGCTCGCTCCAGCGTGCTCTTAAACATCCTAAATATATACAACTTGGCAGATGAGCACGGTGCGTGTTACTGTAATTAAAATTAATTCATGTCTGATAGGGATCGCATCATCGTTAATGATTCGGTGCAAAAATAGAACTTAAATTAGGAAATACACGACACTTTGCTTTGGCGTGCATGCCACTTTGTATAAAACATATTAAATTAAAGAGAGCTAGTATCTTTCATTGATAAAAGGAAAAATATTATTAACGAAAAGACTAGGCTTAATGGCGGAAAAACAAGGACTGGTGAAAAAACTAGACCTTGTGAGCTCACGAACTACGTTTTATGATAATAGCTTTTGTAAAATATTATTTAAAAGACAGATGCAATCCACCATCTTTTTCAAAAAGTTAAAAATGGTGATGTGAGGAAGATTGAAGCAAAACGACATTGAATGGACGATTGCTGAATTAAACAAAACATCGCTGCAAAGGGCGTGTACTCTAAACATATCCCTTTCAGTATACAAAATACCTTCTAGTAAATTAGCTTATTTTACCACAATAAAGCAGTTTTAAAATAAATCTAAATATGAATAATCTAATGTGGGTACCACATGACTTCCTTTTAATCCTATTAAATTAAATAAACAAAATGTTTGGTTGCGCTTAGTTTAAATGATTTCATGTTATTCAGTGATATACGAAATCTCCGTTCCAATACATCGCAGCCAAAACAATCCTAGAACATAACTTATAGATCAACTCATAGAGAAAAAAAAGTCCCTACACAATTTGTGTGTCTCAAATGCGCGGGTAGAAGTTTCCATTTCTCCCCTCTAAACCTCCCCTTTTATTTAGTAAATTTCAATCAAAAGAGAGGGTGCACAACTAGGCAGCACGACAGTCCTAAATGGCAAATTCCAGCATTTTAAGAAAAGTCGTTTTCGAAAGTTGTTAAATGTTCAACAGGGAAGGTCAAAAGGAGTAATTTTGTTGAAATTGAAGACCAAATATTTTTCGTAATTACAATAAAATGTTTCCTTTACTTCGTAAAAATTCATCTGAAATAAAAAAGGGCGTAATTTGTATAATAGACCACCCAGACAACTTCTCAAACCAGTTATGAAATTCATCTTTAAGTTAGATATAAAGTTATACTTTTAGTTAATTGAAATAATTTTGATAACTCTTGTAGGCAAAGGGTCAGAATTTATAGAATCACCTTTTCTCCTTCGTTTTGTATGAGTATTAATATCGATTGTAAAGGTATATTTTCGCAATATCGATTGTACCCATGTATAGTTGTAGCTATTATGGTAGCATTTGGTATGAAGTTGTGTCTTCTTATCAGTGTAGACGATACCGGTCTAGAAAAAGAATGTCCCTCTAGGCCATGGACTTATTCGCTTTTTAGTACTAAGGATATTGTACGACTGAAGAGGCGCTGAATTAAAGAGCACGAAACATGTAGAGTTATAACAAACATGATTGAAGGAAAACTAGTCTTCCTATAAATTCCTACAAGTGATATCAGATTAGTGCTGTTGGGTCATTGGTGAAAAATGTTTTTACTATTAGTGTACACAAGAAAAAGCAATTCTAAAAACAAAGTCTATTTTTTAATCATGGTAGGCATAGAGGAAGACACAGAAGTGCCTAGAATATTTGTCTTATTTACAAACTTGTTAAGCTTCACAACGAAGATAATCGATTCTGTCTAAAAATACTGCCGAACATCTTACCGAGGAGGCTAAATATAACGGGTCATTGGAGTTATTCGTTCATCTTGTTCATTCCGCTAATCCAGGTTGCCGGTTGAATGGACAGAGGGCTCTGCAACCAACGGAGCTGCACTAAGAGCAGTCCAATCACCTTACCTTGTGACCTTTTCATGCACGGCGCCAAATGCAGTTCCAAATAAGAACATTTTATGTTATTTTCTAGCTGAAGGGAGAAATAAATTATCATCTAAAAATATGTTTAGTATTTCATGATTTATTATAATATTGTATACACCGATAGGCCGGAAATCATATAAATGAAATTCATTGTAATTTAACTTCTTCACTTGTTGGAAAAAATAATAATAATATAATACATTTTCTCAAATCTCATCATTCTTGCACAGTACGCTGTAATAACTTCATGAATGCAAATTATTTGTAATCCGAAAGGAATTAGTAATAGTTTCTAACTAAAACTGTTCAACATAATTGTGTACGAAGGACCAATTTGAAATAAAAATTTACGCAATCCTTCTAGATTTGAACTTAACAATTATCCCATTCAATAACTAAGGCCCATACTGATTAAGGTGCCTTTTAGCTCTATAGAAGTGACCTCTTGCTGCTAAAAGGACAAAGTGCCAAACAAACATTTTGAAGTAAATGACGTATATTTTTTTATGTACAGTCCCGTTGCCAATTCATTAACTGTTATATTAATTGTATTAATAATCAGAACATAGCAAAGCTACAATATTCATTTTTAATTTAATTGGTAACCTGCCATGAACATAGAAGCTATGTCAGGTTGGCTATATTATTCAATTTGCTGCAATTTGGCGGCTTCAAATATTTTTCATAGGGCTCTCTCTCTCTCTCTGATCAGCAATGGCATTCTATTTTTTCTGCGAGACTCCCTTTCCCATTGCCATACATGACCAAGATTATAATTACATATTTGTATATCATTAGTCCCCCGTTATAAGATTCCTGAATTGGAGTCCTTCTGCAGGCCAAAGAAGCATATGGGTCATTCTCACTTTAATATCGATTTCAAGATTATTACTCCCAATTACTCTTACTCTTGTATAGTTAATTGATGCACCAGTAGGAAATATGTAAGCTCCCAATCTCCAGTATCTCTTATATTTTATTCGTATTATTCTTATTTTCACTGGCCCTTTATTTTTATTTGCACATAAGAGCTACTATTTCTTTATAAATAAATGCATACCAAGAGCGACCATTAAAAAAAGCACACAGTGTTCATACTAATGTTAAAAGCAAAAATGATTTATTTAGTTTCATATAAATCCCATTTTTGGAGACAATAATTTCCTCACGTGTGTTTGTAAGAACTTTCAATTTGAAATTCAACATCTAGAAGAGAATATGAAGAAATTTCATATACTTAGTGAATCAAGCATTATTTAATCTAAATAGATTACTAAAAATAAAAGATCCATCAAGATAATATAAAAAAGAGAATGTGGCTTGACCCGTCATCCGATTGCCCTATCAATGAAATGTCAAGGTTTTAACGCCCCCCCCCCACTTCATTAGAATTGATAAAAAGAACACGCGTACTGACTTACATCAGAGGGAGACTATAAGTTCACTATATATTCTATGTTCGGAGTAGCTCTTTCTCTTTAATATTTTTTTCCCCTCTGCCTACCTTTTACTGTCAAGGGAGTATAAATGTGCTATAAATCAAATAAAAAGTTTATCTTTTTCATTTGTAATCTTTATAGGTATACAAGAGACTAATGTACTATGAAAATAAAAAATAGCTGATGTATGTAAAGAGCGGGACTTGTTTTATCTTATATAAATATATATTAGCATTACTAGGTAGAGATTTATAAAAAAGAGCTCATTGAGTCAGACTTACCACATTTAACATTCTATAGTCATTTAAACGAAAAAAAGCTGAAGTAAAATCACGTTGTATGTAAATTTATCAGATGACAAGCAATCCCAAGGCATTATTTTTCAAATAACAATATTAATTATTATTATCATAGCTTTTACGAGCAATGAAATTTTAGAGGTCACAGCAACCAATATTGCTAAATTTCGTTGTAGGTAATTGTATTGCATAATGCGATAAAAAAATTGATTAGATGACATTTAATATGATGAGAGTTTGAAATACATTTGTTCCTTCTGTAAACACTCCATTTTCCAACGTCAATAACAGTCAAGTATTGGTAGACTTTTAGAAATTTAAGAGAAACCTTAACATTGAGCCTCAGTAGGAAACATATGGTAGAAAGAATTCGGGTTTGATTATGAAGTACATTTTGGTGATTGAGCTTTTGAAGTGCACAATTTCTTTTGAAAATGCATTATTGAGAGTTATGTCACTATCTGATAGTATCTTCTTTTCAGTCGTCTGTAAGTGTGGTTAGATTCAGAGTGAGATTTTGATCCATTGTGAATATGATATAGTTTATAATCGTGAGAATTTGTTGCAGAATGGATGTGTAGATTGCATGTTTATTATTACTTGTTGCTCTAAAAGTAAACGATACGGCTGTATATTTTCACAACCGACAATATATAGTTGGCCAGGAAGAAAGATGGATGCCAGCTGAAATACCTACATCGAACATAGAACGGAGCCCCCTTCGAAGGTGCCAACACCGAGGACATGCTCAGACTACCGAGCCAATTGCCACCGATAACTCTAGCAAGCTGCGAATATATTCTGCAAATGCAGCACTGTCCATCAAACAACAGCTGTTTCCCTTCGCCCGGAAGTGGCCTCTCTTACAATGCCCATCAGATACCTTTTCACTCTTAATATAGACGCCTGAAATAGTATTTCGTCCACTCTTAAGATGTTGATGAACGAGAAAATCAGATAACAAAGCGTGCTGAAAGAGGATGAGATTTATATCCTTCTTATATACTGATCCAAAATGTTTCAAAGGGGCGGCTAGACAATATATTTTATGAGTTGACGTCAATAGATTTCGCAATTTCCTTTCTCTGGACGTGCGTAATTTACTATCCAAAGTTTCACTAATTCTATTTCTTCTCTGTCACTTATTACACAATTTTTATAATATGTCTCGTTCGCTAAAAATATATTCATGGATATTTATGCGTTTGCTAGATGAAAGTTTTAACAGTAGGAAGTCTTTGGATATACCGTACATGTATGTTCTGGAGTTCAATGCATTGTGCATTGCCAGGAAGACAATACAAGCAAATTTACAGCGATTTTCTCTCCAGTTTCTATTTCTTCAGTCCTCTCTTTAACTGCACCATAGACTGATGTTAATCGCCCCCCATATCTCTGCTAATCGGCATTGGCGTATCTATGCATTAAATGATTGATTTTGTTATGGTTTTAATACTAACATTAAAAAAAAGTGTATAAAGAACAATTTTGTATTATTTGCTAAAAAATGCAATATTTCAAGTGTTAAATTGTTTCTTATGATCTTGATTGACCAGCATGTTCATGTAAGCAGTTTCTTTCCCAAGAAAAACGGTTTTTTATATATTCTTGGATATTAATTGCTAAATGACGGCCATTTAAATTGTGTGTTGGTGTGTGTATGTGGGCGTTTTGCACGTATATCACTAATATTAACAGTTATTCGCATTTTTTTTTTCAGCCTTCAGTAAACTGCTACTCCAACTCATGAGATTTTCATTATACCACTGACCATCTGATATTCAGCTTAGATTTCAAGACGGGTCTTTCAAGAGGAGTAATAAATATAATATGAGGTGTCTTCTGCGTCTCATTCCAGTAGGAGTAAAATCTGCTTTAAACAATAATAAATAAGATATAAACAGACCACAGATTCTGCGATCTTAGCATATTTTTGTTAAAGAATCATTTCTTAAAGCTAAGCTCACAATGCGGTTTCTTTAAAACTTACCAATCATGAAAAAAATGAGATCCATTCAAATATATGATGATTATTAACGTAGTTATGGGTATTTTTGAGTTTTAAGTCATGGATAAAACACTAACCCTACTCATTGAATATTCGCTAGGGGGGGCACCCATAATTTTGAGTTGGGAAAGGGACTAGTTGAGAGCTGTAACTGCCATTGATTGGATTAAATTTAGTGACAATTTAAAAAGGAAGACAATCTCTTTTTTTACTCAATTTTATTTAATTTGCTTCCCGTTACATCACCAGTACGATTTTCTAAGGGTTTTGCTCACAACAATAGTATTTGTTAGAATCCACTACAATAATATGTTTTTTTTTTGGACATGAATTCTTTAATTTGACACTTATTATTTTTTGAACTTATTCCAATTGATATGCAAAACTGTTTTCAAGAGATACTGGTCATACGGCATACTGTTAAATTCAAGGGGTCTTATTCCCCTGACAAATTCTCGTACGGAATAGGACAAATTAGATGGAACCTAGCTTGTAAGTATTGCTAGACGATACACATCAGTTGCTACTAGAAACTAGTTCTAGAAACTAGATAGATATGATCCTGTAATCCGATCAGTTGCAAGGTCGACATCAGGTGTGAATTTTATAACGAAACATACCTCTAGAAATCAATCATTATATAACTTAAATTCTTATTAAATTGAAGAAATAATAATAATTTAAAAAATACTAAATGTCTTTTGTAGGGCAGAGCGATTTGTACTGGCCATAAATACTTCCGTGATCTGAAATCGTTAGTTCGATCTTAAAGCATGGCAGATCAAAACAGTCAGCTGGCTTCCGCAACCTCTGACGCCTGACCTCGTATCTAAATAAATCGCTTTTCTTTTAGCTAACAGCTCTTTTCCAATCAGACTCTTAGGCACATTGTCTAAACTGCTTCCGGATTTAGGGAACACGAGCCTCACAATGAAACGCTGTAGCCCAGGAGGTCAATTTATCGTTAGCTAAATAAACAAACTGTCAAAGACATCACTACAAGCCTCGAAATCATAAATAGCATTATTTAAGTGTGTAAGTAACTATTTCAGTCGAGGTCGATTTGACAAATCAATTGATAGAACAACCGATATAACAAAGAGCGACTAAGATAGTATTGCATGAAATTCCTAGAGACATATTTCTACTAGAATACAAATACTTATCATTGAAGAGCTTCGAAAGCATTGTCCACTTTTTTTTTTTTGGATAGTATAATGATTTGGTTTTGTGTATTTGAATCACTATTACCTCCATAATTAAAAATATACAAGAAACTGCCACAGGAAATATATATATTCATATGTTCAATAGTGTTTCTGTTACCCGTCCTGTGTGTGGCCAGAAAGATGATAATGAAGCTGGGTGCCACTCTCTGAATCCTTAATTATTTGCGATTAATATTTTTTGGTTTACTAATACTGCTAAAATTCTTGAATCATTTCGCTTGACAAGTTGCAAGATTGATTCTCTAAATTTAAAATTTTTTTATTTATTATTTATTTATACAGGAGCACCCGCAACTAGGCGATTTGGCTCAAAGTTTAGCAATGAGAATTAATAAAATTTTTTAGAAAATTAACAAAACTGAACCTAACAAAAATTAAAAACAATTATAAAACAGAACAAATAAAACTAAACCCAATAATTTAATTTTTTTTTAAATGCAAAAGATCAATAATGATAATCCTATACTCTAGAACATTTATATTATTTAAAATTATTCAAAATTATATTAAATTTCTCACTAAGTTTATGTCAAAAAGAGAGAAGTCAAATTTTTTTAAACAAAATTCAATTGTTTAAGGTGATTTAGCATACTGGATTTAGTATGTGGGCTCCTGTCAGTAAGAAGTTCGAAGATGTTATGAGGTCTCTAAGTATTCAATGTTCCTTCAGTTAGTCAGTATGTGTTTAATGGTTAATGGTTTAAGGCATGACCTGCAAAGAGATCTTTCCGTTCTTGTCAATGAGTGTCCTATCCTAAGTCTCGTTAGTACAACTTTACTTCGTCTATTGTCACCACTCGCTTGTACAAGGCTTTATTTCTAGCGGATGATTCAACTGTTCTATGCCATCATTTTGCCATTCATTTAATGTTGTCTGTAGTAATTGTAAATGTAATTCTAGTATGGTCAGTAAGTTAGAGTTAGAAGGCTGTCTCTGGTTTGCATTTCAACATCTGAGAATGTTCAAAGAATTTTGCAGATGCTGCAATGGGTAGTACTGAATTTCTTGTGTCCCACACTTGATATTAGTACATTTTGGAATATTCAAAAAAAACCTTGGTGCATGGCGGCTTCACACTTCATACACACATTTATTCAGATAAAATGTGCTTTATGAAACATAAATTTGTACTTAAATAGCTAGAAATTATTGTAGTAATCATATGTTTTCATTTGCTTCAGTTTCGAATCACATAAAACACGCAAAAATCTGTATTACTTTCTTTCACTAATTTTTGGTAAGAGTTCACAACATTATGAATCAGGCTAGTAATACATACATTTTATTTATTATATTAAGAATTAAGTTAATTATTGGACAATAAAGTGTAATGAACTGTATACGAGTAGACATGATATATTTACAGACTGAAAATCGATTCAGTTTTCGTGCAGTTAACTAACTCTGTTGTATCGACTTAACCTTCAGAACTGACCTTCATGTTTATTTACCAGCTAAATAAAATGTTTCAGATTCACATTTAATAAGTTATTTGTTGATTGCCTCTTTCGTCAGCTGAAAATCTGATCGACAACCGTTAAATAATTAAAGAGCAGAGTAATTAATGCATTTGTAAGTTTCTTCGCCCCCATTAATTTCCTTCTTGAAGATATATTTATTTATTTACTTATTTAGGAGCACACGTGACTAGACAATTTTGCACAAAATTGAACTGAGTAAAAAAAAATATGAAAAATGAATTGCTAAATAAACGAAACAAAAAACACAGCGATTAAATATTAAGTAAATATGTCAATTCCAACCAATATTCTTGCCTTCAAATAGGGAACTAATACTAGCAGTTCAGGTAAAACATATAGACGAATTATATTATCCAAAGAATAAACCTTTTATCTTATGTTGACGCCAAAGTGATAACGGCATATTAAATATAATTGTTCTCTTCATCTTGGTATCCTTAAAATAGAGTGCTTATTTTCTGTGCTTTCCCTAAGTCCTTACATATTTTACATCACCTATGAATGGTATAACATCACATTTTACTTAAGACTAAAATACTGAAAGCCATTTAATTCTTTGGAACTACCCCTTGCAAATATTAATTCAGAATTAATATTAGACAAGGGATGATTTTGGATACAGCACTAAAAAAAATCATTTACCCTCTATAAAAATGTAAGTAAATAGGGACTTACTGTGTCGAGGTTTCCGCCATCACAAAAAAATATTTGAGATTACGATCAATCAGTTTGAGTTTATTTAGCCACTTTTGGTTCAATGTTAAGATAGTTTGAAATATAAAAAAGAAACTTATGGAAAATAGGTCAAAACCTTGAACACTTCTCAATTAAAATAAAAAAAGGACACGTTTAGAATGCAACTAGCAAATATTTGGTTTAAACAATATTTTTCCGAAGAAGCTGTAATTTGGCACGGGTTTCAATGACAACTGTATTTTGCTTTTAATAGCAATTCGAGTAGTATTTAAAAGGTCACTACAGCTGTAAGCAACCATTCACTCCATATATTTATTTTTATCGGACATTAATTCACGCCAAATGAGTTGTCTTCTGGCTTTGTTTTTTATTAAGTTCGAATACTCTGTCAAGTGTTGCTAAACATAGATCTACTACTTTCTTGGCAGTCGCCGTACTACGAGAAATGTTTCTGATTCCTGTACTCACTCTATGCAATCGTCACGAGTTTGAACTGAATCAGCGCCCTTGAATTTTATTTTACTATTATCTGCTCGTGGCATACACTACAGTTGACCACATGTCTCATTCTTAAATCATTCAGTGTAGGTGTCCTTAAAAAGGCACGGACACCCTGAGAAAAAATGGTATCGATAATATATACCACCAAAAGATATACTTATTTCAGGAACTTGGTTCTACAAAATTTATTTACGAGCATCTTATCTGTTGAATCGACACAAAGACATGCCAAGATGCTTCAATACTTACACCTTTGTTGTCCTATTAATACAATAAAGTATGTATTTGGATATTAAAGTCAAACAGAAGCTTCCCTGAAGGGCGTATGACAGCATTACAAATTACATTTCCTGAAAACTATTCTCCTAAATTCAAAAAAAGTTCGTCACGCAGGGGCTGCGTAAACTAAGCAGATTTCTGGCGTGAAGTTTATCAATAAATAAATCTACATAACAGTAACTCAACACCACCGTGAATATTAAGTGAATAAATACAATCGGTAATAAGAAACCTCCACACAAAAAGCATCTGAAATGTAAACAAACTGTTCTGCCAACTTCTTACCGGAAAGAAAAATAATTACTTTAATATATCTGAATATAACGTATTAATTTGATTGAAAACTATTTACTATATCTAGTACTGTAATTTATAATGAATCAGAATAATTTTTATCTCAATCAAATTTAAGTAGTTTAAAAACTTAAGAAGGGGGGGGGCACCGAACAAATTTGCATGTATCTCGTATAATAAATATCTCTTGAAAACAATATTAGGTATTTAAGCTACGAATGATGTGGTTTATTACATAACCCAGTATTGTTTATGTAACATGAGTAGAAGTGGGGGTTTGCTGAAGGCTGAAAACTGAAAAATGCAAATTACATGGTTAATATTCAAGATAATGAATAAATGTATACAACAATATTTATATTACATTTAATTTCCTATAAGATTGACTTTATACATTTTTTCGATCAGCCGTATAGTAACGGAGATATTTCGAATTTTTAAAATTCTCCCCCTCTAACCCCCCCCCCTCTCACTTATCCGATATCAGCCGTTAACGAACTTGATCTTTCTTTTACCATAAAACGACTAGATATCGAGTTTAGTAACCATTAAACAATAAGTGCGACCACTAGATCTGAGAACAGACATATATATATATATATATATATATATATATATATATATATATATATATATATATATATACAGTTTTGAACAGTACAGTTTTTGACCTCATTTTCGTCATCTCCTAGGAAGGATCGATGGACATTTGAAGAAAACTTTCGAGTACGATCTCAATAGCTGATTTCCCTTAAGGGAAATCTGCTAAAACGGATGGAGGGACAGTGAAAGGGAAACATAATCTTTAATTACATGACATTCTCTGTCTGAGGTGTGGCCAGCCTTACTACATGTACAGATGAAAGCAACTCAGACTAAAGGCTTCGTCCTGAGCTGATGGTGTCTTGTAATTATGAAGAAAGTTAACTTTCCTCTTAAAGTGAGAAATTTTGCATAATTTTTGTCTTAAAAAATGTGTTGATTGCCTCCATGCATTATAACAAATATTACAATATAAAATAGGCCTATTTTTCTCCAGAGTGTGTTTATTAGTCAGTGCACTTTCAGAGAGCCAGCCAGGACCATCTTCAATGCCATTGACTTAAAGAACTCCTTGAATGTCAAAAGTGATCTGAGGTAGTATGTTAATTGAGCTGGTGTACTGAAAGTACATTCTGTCTTAATAAACGTATTGTGGAGGAAAATTGGCCTATCCTATACATCAAGATTGAATAATCTATCTAGCACCCACCATCCCAGAAAGAACGAATAAAAGCCTCAATGATAATTGTCCTAACAATTATATAACCTAAAACATATATATGTCAAAACCTATTTTCTCCAAATCACTCTTTTAGCAAATTTATTCATTCTACACCACTTAGACCTACCAAATTTCATTTCAAAATCAAAAAAAAACTTGAATAAAAAGAGGGATGAGCAGGGAGTTTAAAACACTCTCTATCTTTATGTATGTATATGTATATATATATATATATATATATATATATATATATATACAGTTATATTTGTCTGTTAACACTGTATTTGTCTCATTTTTATCAGATCAAGGGGGGTTAGAGGGGAGGGGGAAATAGATATTGCAAAGTAAGTATTATTTAACTTTTACTGCGGGATATACATTGAAATACGTTCTGTGAAGTAGGTGCTATGATTATGATTTTTCGTTCTTGACTCAAAAATGTTTATTTGGTCTGTACTATACTCTATAATGAAATTGTTTCATTCATTACCAAAGATCTTATTTCTTAAGGATCCGGACTCGAAATAGAGAGGTTTAGAGAAAGGATTTTCGTAACATCTGACTATTATGAGTCGGATCAAGAAATGATATAAAACTAATCGTGATGGACAATTCATTTTTTGTACTGCATGTTTTTTCTTATTTCCTATATTAGTCGTGTTATTTGGATTGTTATGTTTTTACCCATGAGTTCAGAAGGTCTGGGTTTTACTTTAAAAGTAACTGTGCCACTAAAAATCTCATTTAAATCTCTGTTTACATCGTGTTTTTTATTACTAGTGGAGTACAAAATAGATGGTAAGACTGGATGACCAATGTGACATTCCAGCACCTAAGAAATCTGTCTAGTTTACGCAGCTCTGCCTGACGGACAATTTCCCTTAGTTACTTAATTTATGAAAGAAATGTGCTTATAGGACCCAGATAGGGACTTCTAAATGGGTGACCTATAACACGAACAAGTATTGCAGAACGTGATAGGTCCAACATGGCGTAGCTATCGCCGAGGAGTAGGTCAGACACTTTGAGAAGAGAGGTATAGAAATTGCAGGGAGATTATAATCCCGCCTATGATCCAGAATAAAATCGCTGCTCCCGATCTACCGAAAGCCCATTCACATGTATGATATGATCCAGATGAATGAATCGTCAGGAATAAGTACATTCACCTTGACGGGAAAGCATACAGTGATGAGAAGTGATTTTACCTTCTAAGTGATAGATTAGGAAAGATCCTTGGTGTATGAAGTAAATAATTGCTCTCACAAACATTAACTGCACGTTAATTTAATAGTAATAAAACAAAAGTAAAATGTACCTATTATCGTTTAATGTAAGAAATTGTTTATTCTGGTTTCTTTGTATTTTGAAAAAAATATTTGAATCTTGGAAAAAAAAAGTTAAAATCTTGCTGCATAAATAGAAAAAACAATTCTAAGATGTTTCATTTACAGTTTATTCAATTTTAGGAGATTTCCCTTAGGGGAAATCAGCTATTGAGGTTGTACTCATGACGGAATTTTCGAAATTTTTCTTCAAATGTCCATCGATCCTACCTAGTAGATGACGAAAATGAGGTCCGTTCAAAACTGTATATATATATATATATATATTTGTCTGTTACCGCTCTAGCGGTCGCAATTTTTGTTTGATCGTTACCAAACTAAATATCTAAATTTACGGTAAAATATCTCCGTTACTATACGTCGGATCGAAAAATTGTATAGAATCAATCTTATTGCAAATTAAATTTACAACAAATATTGTTATATACATTTATTCTCTATCTTGAATATTAACCGAGATATTAGCATTTTTATTAAATCTGGGCGGCGAACGGACGAAGTGTCTTTCCCGCCAAAAGCTAGTTCGGCCGTTTCATTAACTGCTTGGCTCTCGTGAAATTTCTCTATTGTAAAACGTCACTTGGGAAATCTGCTTAGTTTACGCAGCCCCAACGTGACGGACTTTATTTTTATTTGGTATAAGTATTTTTTTAGTGAATCCATAAAATTGATTAATGAGTTACTTGATTTGAACTGTTATTATTTATTAGCTCTCAATTCTGGATTCACATATTTTTACATAACAACAATAACATTAAAAATGACAATGAACCTCATATTAAGTGAGCTGGATGATTAATAGTTACTTAGTTCCTTTCTGACTCTTATGCTTCAATGACCATTTATGGGGAAATTTCTCTTTGTGAAGATTTTAATCATATCGTAAATGTTTATGGACACTGAATAGCTGAAATGGCCAACCGTATAAATTTATCGGAAGTGCATATTTTTCAACTAGGGGAAATTAAACATATAATTTTCTTGTTGTCAATTGGACTTGGAGGCGCCAAGGAAGAGGAAGTAATCAGAAAGCCCACAGCTACCTCTCAAGTACTGACCTCAATTTGAAGGTCACCTTCAGGAATTATGTTCACATGTTCCAATAAGTACATTAACAAACCCAACCAATAAGGTTATTTTTAAAGCTATTATCATCTCCCGACATTTCTTTTAAATTACAAAAGAATCCTTCCAGCATACCATCTATTTTCCTAAATAACATAAAAAAAATATTTTCGGCGATATTTTAACTAGAGTGTTTTTTATAACAAGAATTATGACACCAAGAGTTCTCATGATATCTATATCTATGTATATTGTTCTGCAGGGGGCTCAGGTTAGTTAAGTGAGTTAATGCGCTTTTGTTAATCTCACATGGGCAATAAAAAATTATTTAGTGATAAGCTCATTAAATAAAATCATTAGTCTGCCTAGTAAAGGATGGTAACCTATAGACAGCTCGTCCGAATTAGCCTTAGTAGCACAAATTGGGCGTTAACCTACAAGAATGATGGTTAAAATGACCTACAAATCTACATGGACAAAATGATTTTGACCTATAAATCTAGATAGTCAAAACGATTTTGACCTACAAGTCAAGATAAACAAAATGATTGCAAATTTCATGTACTTCAAAAATAGCGAACATAATGAAATATATATACTTCACATGAGGAAAATCTGATGTTGAGGTTTACTCATCTACCACTTTTGCCCATACGTTTTTCACTTAAAGCAAACTCCTATTTATCTTGGCTTCTTTTTTGAGAAATGGAAAATAGAATGTGGGATGACGCCATCAATGAGCAATGCAGAAGGTGGGAAATCAGCTTAATCAACAGGACATATGTAACGGACTTTTATTTAAGCTAAAATGAGAAGTATTTGTAATTTTTCCACAAACTAAACAATTCCACAAGTCTTTCAATATTCAATATTTGGTTTTTTATATTTGGTATTATCCCGAACATCATTTAAAAATTAAGGATCGAAGAATTGTTCTTAATAATTGACTTGACTATCAGCAATTTACTGGTACAGAATTGGGTAACTTTCCAATTTCTCCTAGAAGGATAAAGGATGAATGAAGTTTGGAGAAAATTTGTTTGAGTACCAAATTCTCTTCCTCGTTGGACTATTTAATGGTAATAACACAGATGATGAAGAAATAGTTCTCCTTAAGGGAAATCAGCTATTGAGATCGTACTCTTGACGCAATTTTGAAAATTTTGCTCAAGTGTCCATCGATCCTGCCCAGGAGACGGCGAAAACGAGGTCCATTCATAGCAATATATATATATATATATATATATATGTGTGTGTGTGTGTGTGTGTGTGTGTGTGTGTGTGTGTGTGTGTATGTGTGTATGTGTGTGGTGTGTTAACGCTCCAGCGGTTGCAATTTTTGTTTCATCGTTACCAAACTCGATACTTAAACGCTTAATCTAAAATTAAAGATCAAGTTCGTTGATGGTTGAAATCCGACCAGCGGGACGGGGAGTTTAGAGAGAGGATTTCCAAAACTTTTAAAATTTCCGTTATTATGCGTCGGATCAAAAATTGTATAGAACGAATCTTATTTCAAATGTTACGTTCTATAAATGTTGTCATGTATGTTTTTTTTACTAACTTGATTATTAACCTATATTTTGCATTTTTTAGTTTCCGGCCTTACGTAAGCCCTCACAACTACTCGTGCTATGTTATAAGCTGTTATATTATGAATCACTTTGTTTGAAGCCTAAATACCAAATATTGTTCCCATTGAACTTTTTCGTTTTGAGGTAATTGCAAAAATGTGACGGCACGTGTGGAATTTGCTTAGTTGACGCAGCCCCTGCGTGACGGACTTTTTAAAAACAAATATTTTAAAAAAGATAATGGTGGTTGAAGTCGGTGTCAATGAAAAAGCTGCTATATTACTTTCTAGGTTTGTTCTATAATGTTTACCCTCCCATTTCTAATTTTTCATACGACAACTATAGGATGCTCATAATTAATTTAACCTTTTTTTTTTATTTTTATGAATTGTTGAATATTGTTAAGAAAATATTTGTAGTAATATAATTTATATAAGGGTCAATGTTAGAAAAACCCTAAAATCCCGTTGCAGCATTTGTTCCATTGTCAAGCCATCCTCGGAGTTAAAAGAGTTCAGAATAATGAACAAAACAATTTTACATGTAGATACGCTTTATATGTAAATTTCATTATGATTTTAAAGTTTAACGATGTATACTCTGCAGC
>CM032228.1:164720000-164775000 GCA_019009955.1 Riptortus pedestris
AACCATCGCTGATCAATCGCAATTCGATTTTTGAAGGTGATTTTTCTCGTTTTCTTGAAATTAAATTTCCAAGATGTAGCTCCAGAAACATATGGTGAATAGATACAAAAAGAATTATACTTTGATTAAACCGAAATGTCTATGCTCAAAGTACGTTGGCTCCTCTCGTTTCCACGTGGGGCTTGTGCAAGCTGTGATGGAAAATGTGCAGAGATCTGCAAAATACGCATTTGCTCCGCTACGCAGTATTCATATCTAACAGTTCTGAGCCAACATTAGAATGAAAAGAATGATCAGCTTTTGTTAAAAGAAATGACCCCGTGAATATAATGGACTATTTTCTACACTACGCCTATAAAGCACACGATTCTCGTCGTTAAGAAGAGTAGTTGCGGTGGATATTTTGAAGAATTTTTCAAGAATCGAATCACGTGTAACTCATAGATAATTTCCCTAGAGGGAAAATAGGTAAAATATAGCTTTTAAAGAAGTAATAATAACAAATCAATTAAGTCATTAAACTTTGAGCAGTATTACGGGAGTAATAACAACTCGAGGTTTTTTTTAATACTATTCTGAAAGGCAATCTTTAAAATGATTTAAATAGCTAGAAAATTATGACATACAAAACCGTATATAATTGAACTAATTGCAGCAATTAACCCTGAAAAATATTACTCGTCCCAGCGAGGAGTTGCTTCCATTATAAGAAGATTCATATTCGCCTCATGGAATTGCCATTAATTAGTTTTATTTATGAATAAATGAAAACGGAATAACACAATGAGTTTTCAGTCTTCTTCATTGTGTTTCACACATCTTCTATAGGTGAAGACCTTAACCAGCAGTGTTTCTTTTCACAATATCTTTCACCAACCTCTGTCTTTTAGCTGGCTTTTCTAAAGGCACTTTTTAGTCCTCTGAAGGAACTAATTAGGTGGTATTTGTAGAGTGTACGTGTGGTTAGTTTCATGGCACGAGTACTTCATGATTTACCTCTTCGGCTAATAGTAGAAGTTAACGTTCAAGCGTGCTCTATTTGCACAGCTGATTGAAATATACGGTCCAATTCCTAGGTAAAAAATTAATGAAAATTATACCAAAACTGAAGTACTTTTTGAATGAAACGATTTAATAATTTTCTCATTTATATGGTTTGTTAAAAAAAAAAATTAATTTTCAAAATAATTTATGAATGTAACGTTTTGTGTTGCTATGGGTAATTGAAACGTGTCTTTACCATTCTTTTTCCAGATATGGTAGGATTAAGGATTTTAAAAAATAAAATAAGATTCAATTTATATAAAAATAAAACCCCTTCCAAGGAATAAAACGCTCCCTTAAAATTAAATTACACCAGGTTTAATGAAGTTGTGCCTGTATATCCTTTTTAAATTCATCATCAAATGCTGCACGCAACGGGGACATAAGAACTATCAACGAATGACAGCGATATCATGAAATGATTTCATAATTTTGCTTAAAGAAGAATTCAATAAATTAATTTTCCTTGATATTTGTAGAACCTATCAGTTAATAACTCGATGGATAACTGTTTGCTTGAGATAAATTCCAGTGTTTACATGGGCCTTATTCAGTTATATCAATGGGTATCTAATAAGTATCTTAAACTTCCACAATAAACATCATGGTCTTTGCCACATATTGTGTTACACCTCAACAATTTTAACAAAGTATTTGTTTATCGTTGGACGGTTTGTTTATATACATCTGGTTGTAAAGCTTTAGTTACAGTGTCTACATTTCACAATGCGTCTGTTTCACAATATTTGTGCGCTTTGTTATAGTGATATTCATACATATATGTAGCTCAAACATACACACATCTATATAAATATTATATATGATGAAAGTTGGTTTGCAATTTTTTTTCCCCAAAGTGAAATAATGTTTATTAAACATGCCGTTTAAACAAAGTCACATAACGTCTGACTATTAGAGTAATAAGGGTACAAATTAGCTGAATACAGTTTCATGGAGTAGATATGGTAAGGACTTTATTCCAGCTTTTTAAATCGCCATTGGTTACTTTAAATGTTGCGTTTCATTTATGTACTAAGTTCTAGAGGTGTCACTTTATTCGATTTTATACGGGAAGTTTACTCTAGATTCTCTATAGTGAACTCATCTGAATATTCTTTATTCTCATCTTCATTCAGGTAGTAAATTTATTGGAAATAAGTTTAATCTAACGGAAGTACATCGAATGTGAATATATTGTTTCATTGGGCATAAAACAAATATTCGTTGATCCAAACTTAGATTTCTATTTTTATCCTCCTTATTTAAAAACATGTGGTAAAATTAGAATGACCTAAACAAATGGTTGGGCATTTAGGCTTAATGCCGGAAACAATGCACTATTCCTGGAGTTCCGTTCCGGGAATCTGTATACACCTGGATTAGGAAGAAGTGGTTCTTGCTTTCTGAGATAGCAATATTTAAAGTTCTGGTCAAAAGATCACTCTGGTTTATCATTCGCTTTAACAGTCTGGAACCACCTACGCTTAATTACAATACACCGTATTCAAGTTACTCGACAATAAGTGGGACTGTATGAAGTATTTAAAGCAGTCATTAGCATACTAATTGGGTTTTAGTTTAGAAAAATGGCAGCTTTCAATGAGATTTTTTTACATAACCTTGGCAAATAAACTTATAGAAAGGATTTAATTACGGTAGGAACTCGATTGTGACTTATTCTCCCGATTTTCCTGAAGGTCGATGTGATCTTCAGTTCACGAGGTAGTTATGTCACGCATAATTGCATTAAAATTCGTTAAAATTTAGTATGTGCGTTCACCAATTGAATGAATAAGTACTGTTAAATAAACATGGTGGCTATGGTAGGAGACTTAGAGAAAATAATTATTTAAAAGTCACTTTCAGTCCTGGTAAGGTTGCAGTGAGTCCGTTTGTCAAAGCAGTATTTTTAGAGAAACACAACAGTTCATATGGACTCCAGTTGACTTGTAAGCAAACCGAAAATAGATTTCCAAATAAAGTAAGATTATTTTTTCTGCTTAATGAAAGACTAATAAACTGAGTTCTCTATTCTACCACATTAGAATGAAAAAGCCCAGAAAACGACTGTTCAAATCTAGTCGGAGCAGCTGAGCCACATCAAAGATCATTGTGGTTATTTCCTGCCTGTCTAAGATTGAGTTCTTCAAAGACACGTTCCACGATATGATAATGATCGAAGCAATGCATAATATACAATCTTGGGGCATATTGAACCCGTAAGCAATCTTCTTTTGAGCACGACAAGGGTCACGTTGACCCTAGAATGAAACGTTTTAACGTGAAAATCTCTTCTCAAATACAGCCATACATAACGGATTTATTACCTTAATGCACCGAACGTGATTAGGGCATGCATTTTTAAATTATGTCCATGAGCGTTTCTGGTAATTAGTATTTCTACAAATTCATATTCACGTCTTACAATGGCCGATTAATAATACATTACTCATTTTAAACTCAAGTTTATATATGTGCCCGTAGTGGACTTTATGGAACTAATATTTCTAGAAATTTATAAAACTTTTAGTCGCCAAAACCAATGAAGGGTTTTTCATTTTTCGTCAAAGGTGTAAGGACATTTTGTTAAACAAAAGCTGATTTGATTTTTTTTTTTTTTATGATAATGAGTCTCAAACAGAATACAAACCTCGACGAGCGGTAATAGCACAAGAAAAGAATACATGACAGAATTCGATTCAGAGCTAGAATCTCCGAGACCCCAACCAATGGCCTACACCCACCCTCTTGGGAATTTATAAGGCCTCAGAATACGACTGACTGATAATGCTCTTCCGTTTATCACTGTTCATAATATCAGCGAGAATGGTACTGCCAGCGTAGATAACGTACTACGTCAGCGTTTCACTCGCCGCCAAAGCTTTCATCAACACGCATATTGATAAATGGGCTTATCTAAGAGATTCCTTACCATACTGATACCGAGTTTTTGTACCATCATTGCATATAATTATTATATTTCATAGTATGTGATTAAAGGGATGTAAAAAGGGGCCTGCAGTAACGGTCAAGTCATTAATACGAACGAATAAATATGATGACATCGATATTACCATTGGAGCTGTCATACCAGGGGAATTATGGACATTATGAAATATATTAGGAAATTGGGTTTCTTAGTGCTTCAAAAACTCTTTTGTCTTCTGCCAAAGTTAAAATTCATAAACTTTTCTTTCTTATTTTAATTAAACTTTATTATCTATAATTATAACTTCGAATTTTACCATAAAAACGTTGTAAGATTCTATACAACAGTCTATTGCAGCACTCCAAAATATTGAACCTTTAGAAAGTGTAAAAGGATATTTTTTTTAAGGAATAATACTAATTTTATTTGTTGTCTTACCGTTTTATATAAAACCAATCAATAGTTTCATAAGTACTAAATCTGGTTGTCTACGTAACATAGTAATTGACGTTTTTCAATAATAACATAAAGTTGTAGTCTACATGCTAACTGCTGACTACAATCTATCATTAGTCAGCTTATACAGACTACGGGCTATGAAGGGATGGCATTTTAACAGCTCTCGACAAGTGAAATGTTTTCTCAAGATCTTCCTTCACTGTTCGATGGTACAATCCAAAAGGCATTGGGAAACCACTGCATCTCTTTACTACCCCTTTTTCCCTTGCTCCTGGAACAATCACCAGGTAAATACGACTACAACAAAAGCACTCGTAATGGTCGATGATAAAATCGATAAGTGTGTTTTGTGTATATTACAACTTGAAAAATACCAAAGTATTTTTTACTTATTTTCGTTAGTTCCATTTCTTTTGTGATCGTTTGTCGGATACAAGATTACTGAATAGAACAATTAGTTAATATTACAAGATATAAATAGCATTGCATAGGGATTTAATGGCGAAGGACATACAACTTTTTCACTAATGATAGAACTTCATTTCATATCTATTTTAAGCTCCATGGTATTTAGTCAATTGTTTGTAGATTAGTTACAGATGATGTGAACAAACATAGATGAACTTAATCAGTCATTGAATTATCTTTTAAACGTATTTCTACGTCCGCGAAGATATTGCTTATGAAATTAAAAACGCTGTAAAAAGTAATTATAGATAAGGCATCGGCATTGCTTTTCCCACAATTAAAAGCAAAAAAATACAAAAATATACAAATAACCTGGTTAATATTTGAGTTAAGCTAAATACATGAAATAACAATTGCAGAAAAAACTTGATCTGGGAGATTGGCTCTAAACCGTATAAATATATATAGTTATTTTCTCATTAAGCAGAAACTGAGTATCTTCATTATGAAAAATTATATATATATATATATATATATATATATATATATATGTATATATATATGTATATATATATATATATATATATATATATATATATATATATATATATAATCGTTGAATTTGGCGTAATGAGGATGCAGCTGGTTTCTGCTTAATGAGAAAATAACTATAAAAACACCTTAACCTGGTTCTTTCAGTCAAGAATTGCTTTCTGTAGTCCTTCGGCTGGCATATTCTCTGTTGATGACTCCGCGCAGCTGACGTTAACTATTGATGTTCATTGCACCAGTATAGGCATAATTTAGATCTCCGATAATGTTGAATTAAATAAGGCTTGCCTTATTTAGTACCACTGGCCAATATATCAATAAGCTCGGAGATAACGTGTTTGAGAGGTGATGATGTCTTCAGAAATGTAAGTTCAAATAGAAAAGAAATTACCAAGATCGTTCTGAGAAATGTTTTGTTGCAGAACACATTAAATGGTTGAGTCATAAGGAAATGCCCTTCGCTAATAATATTTATTGCTCAGTTTGCAATCTGTGGTTATTGCCATTATTTCCCAAGTTTGAGATTCGTCAGCTAACCTTGAAGTTGATGGTTTCTCCAAATCTATAAGACAACTTTTCAAACGTTTGAAAGAAATGAGAATTTGAAATGCATCTTTCCCCCTCTAGAAAAGTTTAGTCGAGGCATAGCCATTACGCATTGTTTCCTAGAACGTAAGGGTTGAAATCACGATAAATTGTTTCCTTTTTTTGTTTGCTAATGAAATAAAAATAAAACTGGGTTTCTTCTATAAATAGTAGTTTGAACAGTTGTGGGTAATCAAAGGCATTCTGGATTAAAACGAAAACAACTCTGAGAAAACCCTCTGTGTTTTCCCTTCTCAACATTCCGTAATGTTCTGTAGTAAACTAAGGTTCTTACTTTTGTGTAGGTTTCTAATTTTGAAACCAATAATATAACAGAACAGACAACAGAGTGATGTAGTTCTAAAATTCTTTGAATATTTTCTATAAATATCTCACTTCCATTTATAAAGAAACCTGATTTACAGAGGAAAAGTTGGACAAAACTTATATTTCCACGTGCTATTAGTGGTGAAATAGTTGTTACTATGTGCAAATAATGCTAAATATAATGTCACTATCTTTAATACACGGCTAAACATATCTACCTATGTAGCACACACGGTTTCACATGCGAGAATTTTCAAGGTGCATATTTTAACAGAATTCCCAATATCTTCTTTTGGTGTGATTTTCCTGAGGACTAATACTACTCCATATCACAAAGGATTAAAGATGATTCCAAGAATTTTGGTATATATATATATATATATATATATATATATATATATATATATGTATATCTGTGTGTGTGTGTGTGTATAATTTGTTATTGGTGGTATTTAACTATTCACACTTCGTCATACTTCTGAAGTATACATCGTTATACCGAGCAATCTTTATAATTATAAGCTTGCTAATAAATAAATTTCAAATTTGCTGTGACCGGCGATTGAATTGGAGGTCCTGATGTTCCGAATTTAAAAATATTTTGGTTAATTTATCTGTATTTTTTTTGAAAATTTGAACTAACTACTTTGGACCATGAATGTTTCCACGTATGGTTTTATAACAATTTTATTATTATTATTATTATTTATTAACGTCCACTTTTTGCAACTTAGGCTAATCGGGACGGGTTATCTACAGGTTACCACCCTTTTCTAGCCAGGGTGGGATTTTAGGACGTTATTTAATGAATTTCGTCACTAAATAATTTCCTTTGCCCAGGCAAGAATCGAACTCGCCACTCTCGGTTTACCATGTGAGATAAAGGTCAACGCTTTAACTCGCATGGCTAACCTGAGCCCCTTATAACAATTTTATCGGAGCCTAATCTTAATATATTGAATGTCAAATAAATCAATGCCCATATTTTACAATTTTAATAAGTCATTTTTACTTTTTATACGGGTCGCCTCTTATTGGATTACATTATTGTATACCCCCTTGAGATTTAAATTCTAAAATGGCTGTGATATGGATGGTATGGATGTCTGTCCTAACTTAGTCTTTATTTGAGATCATTTTTTTTTATCAAGCCCCATAACCCATATAACATCGATTGCCATTAGGAGATGGCACCAAAAATATGTCTATTTCTTCTTTTGCTTAGTCATAGAGAATGCATTATAAGCACATTTCAATTGTTCAATTCAATTCTATCTTGTCCTTATTTTACTATGAAGTAATTGGAGTATCATCAAGTTTTTTCTCAGTTTGTGCCCTTCCGTATTTCTTAGGGGCTGGTATTTAACTGTTATTATAAACATGCTAGGGTGTTGCTGGTACACATCTTGAAGCACTTACTAATACAATTTTTGTGTTTATTTATTTATTTTTTTTTTAGTTTGTTGATAAAACAACCTGATTGAGACCAGGTGTCATTTTATTTATTAAAAGCCTTCAGTTTTATTTTTAAAAGTTAAGCATTTGTATGTTTACTGGGCTGATTATTTTTAAGTCTAAGCACCGAGACCTCCATCTTTACTTTATTTTTTATTTTTATTTTACAATTCGAAGGATATAATTTTTGGAAATGAAGGCTTCCTATCTAAGCCTATCGTACTGTAGAAGAAGTGTTAGCGCGTGATAATTGTGACATCTTCCAAGGAAATACGAATTTCTGTTTTTATATTAACCAACTAAGAAAGCTAAAATAGTTAACAACTTTTTTTTTATTTAAAGGGAAAAAAATATTGTAATTTATAAACTTATGCTAAAATTATAAGTAGAAATAACTCCTTCTTTAGGAATAGATGAAAAAATAACGTGTATTTTTTTTTTTTTTTTTAGGAAGAATCTAATATGAATTATGCAACTTCCGAAGAAATGAATGAAAATAGAAATTAATTGCTCTTTTATCTGTCTACATTTTATCAGTAATTCTTAATTTTGATAGTAACTTTTTCAAAGGTTGTACTTTTCACTATTAAACAGCACATTAAGAAGGAAGTGATATTAGATCTTATCCAAGTAATTTAAATTTTCAAATGTTCGTGCATGCAAGAAAACTAGCATAAGTAACTAACTTTTCATTAGAAGGGTGATAATGAAGCATTTGTCATTCATCTGTACAGAAATTCAAATAAAACAAAGAAAAATTTTTTCACTTTATTCTCAAATCTTCGGAAATTGTAAATGAGTGTCAAAGTAAGATATACAATATATGAGTCTATAAATATTTTACACAGACAATCTCAAACACGGATTATTTTTCTCTGTACTCCAAAGAATATCCCTCCTTTAATCGAATTAGAATAGTATCTAAACAATTTTAAATGCCCCCCTTGCCTGCTGTTATTGTATTATAAAACTAACTTTATTTGGAGTATTTTGGTACAACATAAGGTGTAATTTCTATATCTGAAAAAAAAATTACAATATTTATTTATAGAATAACTTCATCATTATATTATATCCTCTATGTTATGTCGGACTTGATCATTACAGAGACCCTTAAACACGAACATTATTATTGAGAAAAGACATTGGTGGGCTGCATGTTATATAAACAGTTTTGATCGGCTAAAGGTGACAAAACCACATCATGTAAGTTGGAATATTCTAACCTTATGTGTTATAAAATGAATTTTAATTTGATTAATTAATGTTTTTAACTATGCTTTTGGTCTAATCGTAATTTAGAGTAATATGTTTTTCAGTTAATATAGTGTTGAGTAAACTTTTACAAGAATTAGCTGACGTAGATAAGTCATTACTATTTCAATTTAAGAATAGTGATAATTGTACCGGAGTGCAAAAGGAAACCTTTCTTTGTATTTCACAATACAAAAGGTCAGGAGTAATTAAAGAAGGACTGATTAGTTATGAGATAATTATATTCTCCTCGCGTTCAGGATTAGGATTGCGAAGAGTACACCGTGAAATGCACTTCTTAGGAGGTTGATAACGAATTCACTATATATAGCTCTACTAGAACACAGAAGGTGTTGGTTATTGAGAGTAGAATGACGAGGGGCGCGTTCCGCCATCCTAAGATGCAGAGGAAGGGAGGGGAGGAGGCAGGAAGTGTGGAGTGTGTGGCTGCAGATGATCCAGGAAGTCATCACTGCCCGGCAAAGAAGGTCAGCCTGGAGTACAAGGTAGTCAATCGCAGGAAGCACCATTACCACCTCTTCCCAGTCCTCTGCCACTAATATCCTAGCAACAAATGGTTTTAGCTATGAAGGTTTCAATCAGAACGAGATTTTCGTGAAATATCTCAAAATGCCAATCCACCCTACCCGGATATGTTGAAAAGAAGGCACGCACAATTATATATAGAACGCTATATGTAAAAGAAGTTTGTCAATGGTTGTAATGGGACCACGGTGCATGAGGGTTTGCACGGGGTAAAATCATATTAAAAAAGCCCGGCACACAGGGGTTGCGAAAACTTAGCTGATTCCCCATGAGCTGGTATAACACACTTGTGATCTCATCTCAACATGTATTTGCTATTTATATGTAAAATAATAGTAGGAGGGGGAGGGGGGTGGGGTTACTGAATGCTGAAAACAAGAAAGTATGAATAACACCTTGCTTAATACTTTATTTACCAATGCATAGAGCAACAATGGTATAAAACCCAATGTTTAACAAGATTGGTACTATAACATTTTATTATCCGACTCGTAATAACGGAAGCATTTTGAATTTTCTAATACCACTACTCCAGGCCCGATTTCAGCCAACAACAAATATGATCTTTAGTGTTGACTGAAACGTCTAAATATCGAGTATGGATCAAATAAAAAACTTCGAGAAAAGAAGAAAAAATCTTAATCGATGACGGCATCACATAATGTTTTTGCATGTATCTCACAAATTAATAGTTCAATGAAAACCATATTCGGCATTGAATGGAATTGACATGGAATGATGTGATGATATAACAGGTTATTGTTAATATGGCATAGGTCGAAGTGGGGGCTTACTGATGGCCGAAAACTAATATATGGAAATATCTCGGTTAATATTCAATAAAGAGAAAATATGCATACAACAACATTTATAGACATTTGCAATAAAATTGGTTCTATACAATTTTTTGATCCGACAAATAACAACATGTGTGTGCGAATAAACGACCTTCCTCTGGGATTACTTCAGAATGGAAATAAATAAAAAAATTATATAAATATGTATATATAACATTTTGAACGGACGCCATTTTCATTATCTCTTGTGTAGGATCGATGGACATTTGAAGAAATGTTTCTAAAATCCCATCATGAGTACAACCTCAATAGCTGCTTTACACTAAGGGAAATCTGCTAAAATGTTACTCTAGCAATTTTGGTAAAGATGTTGTGAACTATCTAATTCATTTAAGAATACGACGGCAGAAGGGCATTCGGAAGAAATCACTTAATGCTATTCCTCAATACATTTATTAATCCTCTTTAAAATTGCAATTAGGGTGATAGTGTCTCCTGTTATGTTACTTTCTTTACTTACGCCCACTTTATGTAACTGTTGGCCACTTTCTAGCCAGGTTGGGAGGATTTTATTAAATGAATGTACTACAATGTCTTAAAAAATTTCTAATGCTTAGGGTAATCCAACCCGTCACTCTAGGTTTACCAAGTTAATTAAGACCAACGCGTTAACTCACAAGGCTATCCCGAGTCCTCTGGGCAAATTCGGACCAGAAAGAGTGCGGGGTTTAGATCGGAAGTAAAATGCAAAATCATGTACACGTCCATTATTGTACGTCAGATTGGAAAATCTTACAAAATCAAATTTTTTAGGAGATTAATGTACTACTGTTAACATTTGATTATTATGTTACTCTACGAATTGTTTTCTGTTGTTTACAATTAGAATTAAAATGAATAACCAAGTAATATTCATGTTATTAATATGCACACTTATTTATGAAATGAACAACTACAATAGTTGTTTTATGCATGTTTCTGTAACTAGAATATTCAGCGGGTTGAATACATATTTTTCTTTTTAGCTTTTTGTATGCCCCCTCTCTTACACTTGCTTTTTCTCTCGGTGTGACTGCTTCATTATGCATGTTATGTCCAGCTTAAATTTCAATTTTCATTTACACAGGCTTATTACTACAGATGAAATAGGGAATAGCTGGAGAAATGAGATCACGGTGATGATCGTAGCACGTGGGAAATCTGCTTAGTTTACATGGCTCCAAATTTTCTTTTGCTCTCTTAAAATGTGTAATTACAACAAAATCCTCCCGAAATAATCTGTACATTCTCGAAGTAAAATTTAATGTTTCTACCTCTTTTCTTTCATCTCAGATTCTTGACGATTAAAAGCTCCAAGCCACAGAGACGAGCTTAGCCTCGTGAACGAAGAAATGTTCAGTGTTTTTTCACACACTGTGCTTAAACAGAAATTGACCTCCTTTGGTTTATTTAGTCTCTTGATTATCCTTTCGGTGTAACCATTCAGCTATTGAGGGTTCTCTCTAAGACTTTATGAAGGAGAAATAAATAATGATCGAGCACAAGCAATAGTAAGAACGTTATAATGGAATATTCGATTACTATAACGCCTAACCGATGTTTTAATTGCAATGGATGGAGAAATCTTTGTTTTGTGTGTCTAGTGAAGAATCCATGGGACGTGGAAGCCGCAATAACGACTTCATTAGCCCCAATTAGTTCTAGTTTCTTCCATTCCTCTGCATGCAATCGAAATGCAAGACGTTCAACTTTCACTTGCTAGTTTCATTAGTCTAACATGGTTTTCGCTACGACTTCTTTATCCTCTAATGACTCCGTAAGTTTTAGATTAAAGAACTAAACTTGCTTAGAATTAAAATATTTAGGATTTCTGATGCTTATGCTAATTAGAATAAAATAAATTGTCCACAAATATTTTTCAATAAATACGAGTATTTGAAGAAGAATTTCCTACCTTTCATTCATTTTTAAAATGAAAGGAATTCACATACAATTTGTTATAGTGCAAACATATAAGAATAATTACTAACCCAATTTTGAGAAAAAAAGTGGTTTATGCTACCAAGTAATATATTATCTGATAAAGAACATTTGGTTGAAAATAGCTCGTGCGTGAAGGAAATATTGAATCTTTAATGCATTAAATAATTACATAAGGCATATTATGGACATTGAATTAAAGGACTCAAAAACATCTAGAAAAGGCCTTATGTAACTTCCTTATCGTACTTTTTTCTCGTTTTTCTTCCACCAAAATTCATCAATGATCAAATCAAGGATTAGATTAGAGAATAATGACATATTTTTTCGTCACCTTGCAAGAGGGCTTCTCACAGATTGCCAATTGACAACGGTTATACACATAATAGCAAGACCGCTACAAAACAGGCATTGTTGTCAGGACGAGGTCTATTTTAAATTAGCATTTTTCATTTGGGGCACTTGAAAACTATGATTTAATCTCCTGTTTAATCTTTTTTTAAAAACTGATGTGACATTGAGACCTGAAATATTAATCGAATTTGACAAAAACAGCGTATTTAATAATCCTTTACCCAATGTCTTGAAATAAATGTTCGGAGTGAAAGATATCTCAAATGAATGATTAAAAGAAAGTGCAGCGTCAACACTACATAATAGTTATATAATGCTCTTCAAATAATAAATTTTTTGAAGAGGTCTCTGGTAGACATGTGCAGTAAGGAGAGGTCTTAACTGAAGGTCGATTCTCACGAAAAGAATAGGAGTTTATGTAGTGGGGAATGCACTAAATATAATTATTCGTTCCGGCCTGGTTAGAGGAAGGTAATAATATGTAAATAATCAGTCATGATTAGCCGAAGTAGCATAGACTGGATGATAGTAAAACATTAAAATTAGTTTTCTGAAACTGGTAATAATCATTGTAATGGATTGGCAGTGTTTATTATTTTCATTCTTAAATGGTTAAAAGTCCGTCACGCAGGGGCTGCGTAAACTAATCACATTTCCCACGTGATGTTATGATACATAAGTAATGCCATCTCACGAAATATTACCTTAAATATTCTTTCTTGAAAGCTGAGATCAAGAAAGTACGAATAACTTGCTAAATAATTGAGTTACGAGAAAATGTTTAAAACAACAATTGTAGTGCATCAAGATTAGTTCTCTAACAATTTTTGATTTTACTCATAATAATAGAGATATTTTGAACTTTTTTCTAGTATAGAACGTAAAATTTTAATTGATGACGTCATCAAATCATAAATGTCTGTCGAAAACAAAATTTAGTATTTAAACTTGAAATAGGACATTTCAGATATTGTCTTATTGTTAGCTTGCGACTTAAAGTAGGAAATTTCTGAAGGCTGAAAATTAAACAAAAAATGCAAATACCTCGGTTAATATCCCTCCCTTCCACTGAGTTGTAGAATCGCAATGAAAAAATTGAATGATAATCGTTACTTGGAATCTGTAAGACGCAAAATAGCATTTTAATGGAAACACCTACCCACAAAATGTCAACATATTTTTCATTAAGAGGCAGATGTAATTTTGCGGAAGTGATGGAATGATAAGTGAAATGAGGTGCGAAAATAATTCTTCAGAGCCTCAAAAATAACACCCTCCCCCCCTTAATTTAAAACCCATGCGACTTGGCTTATGAAAAGAACGAAGTCAACAAACATACAAGGAGCCCAGAGGTGGTTAGTTGATGGGATAAAATAAAACATCTATATTGATGAGCTTTAAGGACGGCGTGTGCTTGAAGTGTGTATATTTGGCCCCGCCTGTTTATAACTGTTAGGAGGGATCAGATCAGAAGTGTCCAACTTCTTACAAACATATGTTCTGTTCCGGGAAAGTTTGACGTCAATGGTTACCTGGCTGGTAGCCAACCCCCTGCGGCCAGACTTGGAGGCGGCGTTCCACCTGTTTTCAAAGACCACGCCTCAACCCATCTAGTATACCCAGCATACACATGTACATCAAGGAGACCGGGGGGGGGGGTATGCAATTAAATAAATGAGTTCACTGAAATCTGTTAACGTGAAAAAAGGGTCATAAAAGTGATCTACTCGATTTCCTCTTTTTGTGACGACGCTGTTAATGAGAAACACAAGATTGAAAATTTAAATATTATCCCCGATTGTCTCTTTACTTAAAATAAAATTACGAAAGCTCATTTGTTCTTTATTTCAATTTGCATATTTTTATCTTAAATAAAACAATTATTACCTGTTAGGTTAGTTATGGGCTAACAAAAATCATTTATGTTATCTCAATTTAAAAAATAAAATCACCAAAATATTGGAAAATCACCTAGTGGTGTATTACAATTAATCTAATAATCATTACCTTGCTTTGTTTCTGTATTAGTACCGCGTAATACCTCCTATGGTTTTAAAGGGGGCAGGAGTTCGTACATCATGCAAATAGGTGACTGGATGTGATTTCGTTACCTGAATCCTTTTCTTCAATAAGAGACGAATTCGGCTTAAGTTTGCATCTTGATCCTGATGATTATTTGGAAGAGTCATGTGAATATAAACTTTGACATTTTTTTTTTTGTAGTTTCAGCACACCAATTGTTTATTATTTTCCCTCTATAGTACTCCAATAAAGGGGGAGTATATTTTCTGTGCACACCATAAATGGACAGTACATAACGCAAATTTGCTCATAACTATTGGAAACCGAAAAAACACCTACAATTATAATATTATAAAATAGTCAATTTTAGTAACATAACTCCTTTACCGATTCAATTTAAAAACAATCACGTGTGTTCATAAACACTCCTACTAAATATTTCTAATTCCTTTGAAACAGTTATGAAATTAATCTACGCAAGTTAATTAAACAATTTTCATATATAAAAAAAAATAATTGTTTACAGAAATCCACTACGATAATGGTTTTTCATTCAATAGAGCTCTCCATGCAGACCGACCAAACTAACATAATGAGAGAACATAGAGGGCACATTTTCTGTGTGATCTTTCTACTTTTTTGGTTCAGTATCTTTAATATCAATCTATAAATCCCTTTCAAAACTTCTTTCCTTAACTGTGTGATACTGGAGTTCAATTTGTTTGCAGCCGTTTGATTTTTACGTTTGGGAGGAGGGGGCCGTGAATTCTTCGAATGATAAACGTTTTGAAAAAGCCCGTTTGAGAATCCACAAGTATAATAGTGTTCTCTTTGTAACCGACTTCTGCATATCGGATCTGTAGATCCATTATTTTCGCATCCAGTTAGTTGGAAAAAAAATGCATGATTTCAAATGCTTTGAATGTTTTTATAAAAATAAGTAAACATTAGCATTTAAGAATTAAACTAAAATTATGCTGAGGACTTTTATAAAGTGGTTCAATATTTAAAACAATCTTAATCGCAATGTGGAATGTGTATTTTTTTTTTTTAAATCTAAAGAGTGGTAATAAATACTCTGTATATTTAAATCACAAAACATTGATGCTCAGGTTATGTTTTACATCTACGATTAATCTTTCTATTAAGTTATTACGGAATATACAGAAATTACAACGTGTCCTATTTTTTGGTCCTGCAGTAGGAGTGCACTTCAAAAATCCTACACAATGAAAATCCTACTAGTTCCATAATATGAAAATCCTACTACCTCCACACTATGAAAATCCTAGTAGCTCCGTACTATGAAGGTCCTACTGGCTCTACGCTGTGAAAATCTCACTAGCTCCACACTCTGAAAATCATACTAGCTTCACACTTTGAAAATCTCACTAACTCCTCACTCTGAAAATCATAGTAGCTTCACACTATGAAAATCCTACTAGCTCCACACTATGAAAATTCTACTAGCTTCACACTATGAAAGTCCTACTAGCTTCGCTCTATGAAAGTCCTACTAGCTTCACACTATGAAAATATCACTAGCTCAACACTATGAAAATCCTACTAGCTTCACACTATGAAAATCCTACTAGCTCCACACTATGAAAATCCCATTAGTTCCATACTCTGAAAATCATACTAGCTTCACACTATGAAAATCCTACTAGCTCCACACTATGAAAGCCCTGCAAGCTTCACGCTAAGAACATCTCGAGTTCAAGCCCTAATACACTCTCATTATTTACTTGGGGATAAGGAATCCCTCAAAACCCACTACCCATGAATGAATAAGTAGCAAACAATTTTCATAAAAGCATATTCCGGCATGTTAAGTAAATCAGATGCGGTAACCTCGACCCTTCAACCTGATATGGCCGATATGGAAGCGAGTATTCTATTATTGACTATCTGCCACAAATTTAATTTATTAAAACAATGCAATCATCGGACGTCATGGGTTTAGTACCACTAAATACCAAACACCCTTATTAAAATCATTTTGGTATACCCAACTACGTCATCCAGTGTCATCTAACGGACAACTGTTATCAACTAGTAGATACTGTTGTCCGAAATCACGTTTATCTATTTCGGGAAAAGCCAGCTTGATGACAACAAACAAAATCCAGGACACTAGATAAGTTAAAATAAGATTTCCTCGTGTATGATTAGCAAAATTATTAGCCTCTTTCAGACTTGGAAGAGTCTTATATTTCATTCATGCATAAATATATAAGAACATCAAAGGAAGCATGCAAATTAAATGCCTTTTAAATTTTTGAAACAGTCTATCTCATTAACTCGAGATCAAAGCCTATCCAATGGCACTACGTAATTTCTTCTTCATCTAACGGTTCAAAGGAACAGCTCTGAATATATTACGGTATATTGATAAACTTTGAAATTAGAAGGCACGATATTTGCTCTGCATAATTCGCATAAATACTATACCATTAGTAATTTTGTTCAAGGTAATATTTTGCAACGAAAATGGGCGAATTTCAGTAACTGTTTTTGCATTACTGTATACTATTTCATTATCTGCGACCAACTTCGGTGGTCAGTAGACAGTCCCATGCCTACTCGACCATTGCTTCTAAAAGTAGTGATCCAATGGTGAAACTGATAGCAATTACTAGAATATTAGAATATACGAACGTTAACGAGAAAACGTTTTTTCTAAGGTCATCCTGAGAATTCAGTATATACTGAAATGAAGGTCATTAAAGATGTTATTATTCACTATATATCCTTAGAAAATGGTTTATTTTATATTCATACATATATCAAAATTGGCTATAATTTTATCTTTTTTTAAGGGCGTTTGAATATCTGAAGTCTCCGAGAAAATTTCGATTTTCTCCATAGTCTTATTGCAATCCACCAATCATACATGTCTAATGATTTCATAGATTTAGTATTTTTATATTGTGTGAATTTAAGGTCCTGATGTGGCCTTGAATCTCATCCCCGAAGGAGCCGGGAACATATAATAATAATATACTTATGTATTGAAATTTTATTATATTTACTGTTTGTTATTCATTCACTTTATTGGTCAGCATTGAAATTTTTTATTAAAATAGTAGATAGTGGAGAATTCTTACCTTAACAAAAGACCTGCTTTACCTAGTTGCGTAGTAGGATAATAATACATCAGTCATTTTTTTTTACAAATTTATACATTACATGCAAAGATATCCGATGATATAATGAATGTTTCATTTATTTTTTTTATTTGGAAACGAGTTAATATTCAAATAAAAGTTTTATACATTTTTGTAAGAATTTGGACTTCATCCACTTTATTGTGGAGTACCACAATATGCAAGAATCCAAAATATTTGTATAATAAATTAAATACATAGAGGATATTCAATAGCTCCATTCTTCCCTATATTTTAACTGCCATACAGCAAATATTTTATTAGAATTAAGGAGAAAAAGATTTGGTGAAGTACACATTACATAGCAAGAACTAAATAATAAACGAATTTCTTAAGGATTTTGTCAGAATATTTCTCAATGAATTTTAACCACCATTTCAATGAAGTTATTAAGAGATACTAGTATTAAACTTATTATTTAGAATACTTGATCAAACTCTTTTAAAGGATTTAAAAGAAATTTATATTTTGATAATTGGTCCATGTAATTGTAAAAAAAAGTACAACAGATTGTGTGAGTGAGTTTATGCAATCAAAATTAATCAGAAGTTATATAAATCTTCCTTTAATACTTATTCTCATATCGAGTAGGTTCTTCCCCTTGCGTCAATTCAGATTTAAAAACAAGTTACATGTTGCCATTTACAGAGAAATAATCATTTAATAACACGACAGTTTATTGGATAAAGCAAATATGTTATTTAATTTAACATATAAACTTAATTACTTAATTTATTATTAGTAAATAGTAATTATATTTGCTTAGTTTAGCAGTTAACCAACTAAGTGAACTAATTTGGGTTTGTTGGGAGCGGTTGGATTTTATGTATTAACTTCTGTATGTATTCTCATTAATACCCATTTAGTATTCTGGGGTAATAGAGGAGTTACTTCATCCAATAAGTTGCAACCTTTAGGTTAATTTCAAATATATATGACCTCCTTTATTCCCAACAGGAGTCCTTTATGATAACATCTGGCCGAGGAGCTTCAGTCACAGAGCTCATTCTCAGAAAATGGATATAGCAAGTGAAAATACAAACAACCTCATTATTGTCATTCATGATTGCTCCAATCAATGGGGGGATCGGGATACCAGTGGGAAAAATCGATTACTGTCTATTATAAAGTCACTATTATATTTTAAGAAAATGTCAGATTATTATATTCATAATCTTTCCCCAATTAGTATTCTTTATTTTGGTATATTATGATTCTATTTTCCCAAAGTATACATTGAAACTGTTAAAGGGCATTCATTAGTTGTCCTTAGAGTGTCTGAGGTTTAGAGATTGTCGCCCAGATTTAGATTCTAGCGTGAAGGTTCATAGCAAAAGGAAGAATCGCATTCATGGTCCCTAGGAAGCCGGAACAACTACGTAACACATGTTTAATTCAGTCCCCTTCTATTAGGCCTCATTTGATCATGAGCTATCCATAATTTAGGTTGCGTGGTTTCTCCTCTGGACTTTTGAAATATCCAAGATGAAGGGGAAGTTTTCATGATACTTAGCTAGTTAGTTCCAAATTTTCATCCACTAGAACTTGTCTATTCATATAGTTATTTTCAAAACCAAATAGGTACAACCATTTTCCCTTAAAAAACGCCAGTATCTGTAGACTACTATATTTTCGTAAGCATACATTTGAAAAAAGATGTCTCTTGATATATATAAAATTATGTAAATCAATATTCTTATTATTTAAATGTCACTGAATATAAGTATGCTTTACATCTTTTAAATACGCTAAATTAGATGGGTATTTCAAATTTATTCATAAGTAAGAACCAATCACATTTATTGTTCAATAAAGTGAAGCTTTATTTCTAACGATTAATATGAAATAAGTACTCATATCATACTCTGATGACACAGGTCAATTGAATAAAACTATTATGTGAGCCGGTATTCAAGAGCACCTCCAATGAGGAAAGCAGAGAGGTCAGCTCGCCCACAGACTGGAATTCTTACGACTTGCTTCTTATGAATGACACATTAACTGGACCCAACAGGATGGCTGTGAGACCAACTAAATCAGCTTTTTTGGATCAATGTGAAGGTGATAACCAATGTTTGGGATTTTTTCTCTAACTTCGTATTGTCTTCAAAATCAGCAAAGAATTTGACTGCAACATGTCTAGTCAATTGTTGTTCGCATTCTTAAAAAGAGGGAAATGAGAAGGAGGTAATGTGTAAAATCCTAGAGGACAATATCAACTTTATAAGCCAATGAATCAAATTTTCAACACGAATAGAGCTGGGTAATGTTATTTGAAAAGTGCTTCAGCTTATTACTACATAGACTCAAGGAGACGTTTTATAAAGAATATACTGTCAACTTCTTTATATAGCCACAGGAGAGAATCAGACATGAGACTGACATAAGACATACGAATGTGGTTAGGGATGAAAATGAAATTAGTAAAAGAAGGAACCAGGAAGAGTATGTCAGGATAACAAAGGTTAGAGGCAGGGTCGGATGTAAGAGGAAGACCACTGAGCAAGAAGAAAAGAAACAAATAATTCCAACTAGTTCAATGCCTTTGAATTACATAAATGAATAAAACTCTCATTGAGTACTCTTCAGATATACGATTTTTGCATTTTTTAATTTCAAAATGTAATTTATATACAACGGAAACACTCTCTGTGCCTCTCTTTTCACTCCTGGAGGTAATATTCTAGTTAAAACTACAACCCAACAAGGCCAATTGATTTATTTATTTGTTGCGAATTTTGTGAAAAAACCGTCTTTGTGAAAAATTATTTTAGTCTGTACCGGAAGTTATTAGAATATAAATGTAATTTTAATTTTTTTTGTTTAACAAAAGGAGCAGTTGTATAACACCAGTAGAGATAATTTTTATGTTATGACAACCAATAAATTGATTGAGGTGTGCTGCAGTGTTTTTTAAGCAGATTTCTCTTAAGGGAAATCGGCTAACGAGGTTGTACTCATGACGCGATTTTCAAAACATTTCTTCAAATATCCATCAATCCTTCTCAGTAGATAGTGCAAACGAGGTCCGGAATAAGCGAGTTAATTGGTAGTTTCTTTATTCAGCATTCAGTAAACCTTTAGAAGTAGAGTATATTTGTTGAAATGTGATCAGTATTGTGCCATTCCAGCACATGGGAAATCTGCTTATTTTTATTACTCCTGCTTTACGGACTTACATTTTTAAATGACTTACATTGCGTTCATCTAAATCTTTAATACAAGAGGAAACTGTCACAGGTAATTCTATGCAGATACTCCATCTATTCCCGAAATACTAATACAACAGACTCTTCTGGGTGTGACTCACTTTTTACACAATATTTCTTCTCACATTTTAATCTATCTATGAACTTTTATATCTATCACATATGCGAGCGCCTTAGTATTTGCTCCCAAATCAGAAGGAGTCAATGACCTTTTGTCATTTTATAACGATTTAACTTAAATGTATGATGGGGAATTAAGATAATGCTTATCTTAATTAAAACAAGAATTTGACCAAATTGTATTCCGGTACTCAACATTCACTATGTGATATAAAAAATATATGTACTCAAGCACTTATAATTAACATGCGTAGCTAGGCTAAGCACTTCATTGATCATAAAATGTTTTCGTCCCAACCATTTCGGAAATAATTTATGTTCACATAACACTTTGCATTGGTTGAAACTGACCCTAAACTAAATCTATAAAATATAAAACACACTTTATACTGTATTATTTTACAGCTTATCATACTACCATGGGAATACATTTTTTCTGAATACATTCAATGTTAATGATAATTTTAATTAATGGTAATTTAATGGTTCTCGTAGTAATGTACTTGAGTAACGTCTTTGAAATATAAGGAAAAAAACCTGCTTGCCTTTTCCAATTGGATATTAAAGTAAAGCTTTTTGGTTTTATGTTTCATCAATATTTTTAACTATGTGATGGGAACGTGACGCTTCCCAGGATCTGGCTTATTGTCACTGAGAGATAGCCAATTGCAATTGGTTCCTGACGGAGAATGACGATGCTAAGAAGACAAGTCACGCTTAGTTCTTAGTTGCATTGTAGGACGTGACTTATCTACCAACAAAAAGATAGTAGAAACGTGGCAGGCTTCAAAGCTGGAAGTCTTTCTCAAGACCAAAGCAGAAGAAATAAATAATTTATAATAAAAACAAAAACATATGAACACTAAGTGTATATAATCCAGAATTTGGCCGAAAAGTCCACCATGCAGGGGCTCCATAAAGTAGAAACATTTCTGTTCAGTTCTGAAATGGCGCACTGATGACGTCATCAAACATCCCCTGTTTATTCCTTCCTCAGTAAGTACCCAACATAATATATTGTTGAAATTAAAGCTAGGAAAATAGCTTCATGCATAACCACATGAGATAGAGAGAGGTCTATCGAAGGTTAAAAGAAAGAAAATATAATATTAATTTAGTTAACTTAAACAGTTGCTGTAAAGAGAAACATTTTTAGAACAACGAATATATTATCATACCCTACCAACAGTAGGCTGAATAAAGTTTTTCAATATTATTGATAACAGTGATAATTGTGTTTGTATATTTTACTCCTTCCTCTCCTGCTGGTCAGATTTCGGCCATTACTGAACTTGATCTTTAGTTTTTTCAAGAAACCTATAAACTATTTTGGAAAGTTGAAACAAACGTGATAACATCAATTGCTAAAACCCACTTTTATACAGTTGACGATTTCATTAATTTCTTATTTAGTTTTTTGGTGTGTCAGCTATAGAGTCATTTCACCCCCCAGAGACCGTGGTTTTCATAACTATAATTCACAGATTTTTGTAATTGCTACATTCCTAGCATATGATATAAGGATAAACAGGGCCTACATTTTAGAATCTTGGGATTCCCCTTTTTGGAATCTTCAGAGTCCACTCATAATACTTTGCAAGAATTAATCAGTGGGTAATCGCATGGTCATTGCCATATAGAGAAGTTAAAAAAATGCAAATCGGCCTAGTAGTTAAAATAATACCTTGAGCATGAGTGGCAAATAGGATTCAGCATTCAGCTGAGATTAGGTCTCCAAAGTTCATTGCCAGATACTCCTGGAAGATGAGATTAGATCTTAGATCTAACAGTGAGTTCCAAGACTCGGCCAGGAGGGTCTCGACCATAACGAGTGAACAGTAAGTACTATTATGTTTGCTGATTAGATACGATCTACATAGTGAGATTGAAACTGTTTGTAGCGATTGATTGGGTCTTTAGGAGTAGAAAGACCCTGCAGGGTGGAATGGGTTTCTATGCATTGATTGGGCCTTTAGGAGTAGAATGAGCCTGCAGGGTGGAATGGGTTTCTAGGGATTGATTGGGCCTTCAGGAGTAGAATGAGCCTGCAGGGTGGAATGGGTTTCTAGGGATTGAAAGCCTTTAGGAGTAGAATGACCCTGCAGGGTGGAATGGGTTTCTAGGGATTGATTGGGCCTTTAGGAGTAGAATGACCCTGCAGGGTGGAATGGGTTTCTAGGGATTGATTGGACCTTCAGGAGTAGAATGAGCCTGCAGGGTGGAATGGGTTTCTAGGGATTGATTGGGCCTTCAGGAGTAGAATGACCCTGCAGGGTGGAATGGGTTTCTAGGGATTGATAAGCCTTTAGGAGTAGAATGACCCTGCAGGGTGGAATGGGTTTCTAGGGATTGATAAGCCTTTAGGAGTAGAATGACCCTGCAGGGTGGAATGGGTTTCTAGGGATTGATTGGACCTTCAGGAGTAGAATGACCCTGCAGGGTGGAATGGGTTTCTAGGGATTGATTGGACCTTCAGGAGTAGAATGACCCTGCAGGGTGGAATGGGTTTCTAGGGATTGATAAGCCTTTAGGAGTAGAATGACCCTGCAGGGTGGAATGGGTTTCTAGGGATTGATTGGACCTTTAGGAGTAGAATGACCCTGCAGGGTGGAATGGGTTTCTAGGGATTGATTGGACCTTTAGGAGTAGAATGACCCTGCAGGGTGGAATGGGTTTCTAGGGATTGATTGGACCTTCAGGAGTAGAATGAGCCTGCAGGGTGGAATTGGTTTCTAGGGATTGATTGGACCTTCAGGAGTAGAATGACCCTGCAGGGTGGAATGGGTTTCTAGGGATTGATTGGGCCTTCAGGAGTAGAATGACCCTGCAGGGTGGAATGGGTTTCTAGGGATTGATTGGACCTTCAGGAGTAGAATGACCCTGCAGGGTGGAATGGGTTTCTAGGGATTGATTGGGCCTTCAGGAGTAGAATGACCCTGCAGGGTGGAATGGGTTTCTAGGGATTGATTGGACCTTTAGGATTAGAATGAACCTGCAGGGTGGAATAGGTTTCTAGGTAGTGATTGGACCTTCAGGAGTAGAATGACCCAGTGGGGTGGAATGGGTTTCTAGGGATTGATTGGACCTTAAGGAGTAGAATGGCCCAGTGGGGTGAGATTGGGTCTATAGAGTGGTGTAAGGGGCTTGGAGCTATTGAGTGGCATAGGGCTTGCAGGGGGATTCGGCCTGCCGCGTAGGATCGGGCCTATACAGTGGTATAAGACCTATAGGGTGGCATACAGCTGGTAAGGGCAGTTAGATCGGACGGGTAAGATTGGACCTGTAGCGTAAGATTCGGCCTATAGGATGTTGCAGGGCTTGTAGCAGTTGGGTGGTATAAGGCTTGTAGTGGTTTTTAGGCCTGTAGGGTGGGATTGGAGCTGATTGTCAGTATTGAGCTTTAGAGTGAATTCGTCCTGTGGGTGAGCAAAACACCCTGAGGCTGGGGTTCTAGCTCGACAGTGAAAGGGCAGTGATGAAACATTAGGAGAGTGAGAGAGACGATCATGCCAGAGATCTATATGCCATTCACTTTAAACAGATGTACTCGCTCCCCTGCAGTCTATCAAATGCGGGTCCACTAGCAAGTCATTAGGTTAAAATTGCAATAATTTCGGGAGATAGACAATCGTGGGTTCGAGTGTTCGTCCCATTGAATTTCTAATCAGATCCATGGTCCATATTCAATATATAGGCTACCTTTATGATCAATCATGCAGGAAGCACTTGCGAGTGAAAGTACATATGACCATTGACGGCTATAATTTCATATCGTGCGACCTGGGGAAATGAACATTACACAACTAGGTGTCTTAGATAATACTGGTCGCATTATTTGACGAATTGCCCTAGATATCCTGCGCCAAAATCTAAGAGGTTCTTTGTGAAAACTGGGAGTGAAAGTGAAGTTAACAGGCTGAAAGACAAGCTAACATCTCCATCATCGTACTAACGAGATAAATAACACAGATTAAAAGCTTCCTGAATAGATATTACTCTATTCAAATTATCTAAAGAGTAATTTCAGGATCTCTTAATTACACCATTTAGAGGCAACGAAATTCTCACAAGATAACGACTACCCCTATCAAATAAAACTAATCCATTACTCGCAATAATTAATTTATTGTTATTAAATGTCCTATGATGATACATAAGAGATTATATGCAACAAGAGTTTATATTATGACAAAACATGCTCTCCCACCTTATAATGATCTTCAAAGGAAGAGTTTTAACAGTATATTCAACCGCATACGAATGTTGAATAAAAATATTGGACTCTAAAATATATACTTAGCTTAGAGTTATATATATATTAATGCCCCTTCATAATTACCAAAAAAAAAAAACGTTATTTCGAAAAAGTAATTTTACTATCCTCATCTGATGTGGTTGTCGGTCACACGTTTCTGTAAAATTTATTACCTTTACAACCGTGTCACATAAGTACGGTTCCAACAGCGGTCATCACTAAGGATATTACTTTATTTCTTATAAGAAGGATGTTAGTAACTAGTAAATGGTCTACTGACCAAAAAATGAAAACATTCATTAAATAAATGATAACTCACCTATTGGTAGCCTCATTGAAATAATTAATAAGTAAATATAATCGCGTGGCCCTCGTTTGTATTAGAGAAGCCTATTTAACAGTCAATATTGTGGTTTATATTTTCATCGTCATGTTTCAGACCTGTATAAATATTTCGTTATCAATTAATTTAATAACTTGATAATTTTTATTTTGATACGTACAATCTTAATATTTTAGAGCTCTTGAATTCTTAGGCGGTACTTCTAGCGCTAGCACTATATCCACTTATAAAAAACTAAAATGTTAAAACTATAACTATATTAACGCTTTACAATAATAATAAATAATATACTTAAAGTATATATATATATATATATATATATATATTTATATATATATATATGCATTCAAAATATCAACATCCTTTAAGCTAAAAACAAGAATAGCCCTCATCTTCAACATCCTTGAATAATTGTACTGATTAAGCGCTCCAATTAATGAAAACCATGGCCAAAGTGCTCGCCTAGTTTGAGGATATTGTTTAATAAGAAAACACTTAAGAGATAACTGGTGTGTGGGGGGATAGGAGGGGTTGTCCAATGACAACACTACAATGGACCATCTGCTCATCATCTGTGACTATAGGACAGGAAGGGTGGAGCTATACGATAAAGGCACTTTTCAAATGCATATGATGCGTCATAAGGCTTATCGCAGCCACTTCATTACCTGTCAATCTGGATTTAGCCCAGTAGGGAGCCTCAAGTTATTCTTAGGACACAGCTGATAGAAATCATAATACATGACAACCCTTTTAGTAATATGTTTTGAAAAGGGAAAACACATATTTCCATAAGCCGTTTAATTAATAATTAACCTCTCTGACAGAGAAGCAAAATATCTTCCAATTATGAACTTTAGTAATTTTTGTGCAATATATACTACGTACTGGCATAAGAGTCGCCACCATTTGTCCACTCCCTTGCGAAATCCCAATGTCTGAAACTCCAATTACGGATATTCCAATCCTCATTTCTTCAATCATTATCTTAGTATTAGTATACACATTTTGCGAGGAATATATAAATAAGTGCATTAAAATAAGTCTACTGTTTTCTAACCAAGTTCCTAAAAATGGGCATCTTTGTAAGTGACAATTCTTCAAACTTCCGTAGATTTAAATCACCTTCATTTAAGTCTATTGTTACATTTTGCTCAGAATATAACATTTATCTTAATTGAACTAATTTTAAAAAATATTATGTTCATTATTATTAAGATATTAACATAGGTTAAGTAGATTCATCTTAACACAATACTGAACAATTAGTGATCATATGATATCACTGACGATCATTTCTGATATTATTTAAACAACCAAGGGGCTTAGGTTAGCCATGTGAGTTAAAGAATTGGCTTAAATCTTATAGGGGGGGGGTGTTATTTTAGTGTTCAGAAGGTGTCCCTATAAATAAATAAAATCTTGACTCCAAATAATAAAGATTATTGTATTTTCGTAAATAATAAATGAGAAAAATAATAATACAATTTTAAAATTATGAACACAGAAATATATAAATGAATTACGGTCCGTCAAGTAAATGAGAGGTTAATGTGAGGCTATCCTGCTGGCCGAGTTGGAGCAGAAAACAAAAGCTTGGAAGGATGCTTTCTTGCTGGCCGGTATCTCTGTAAAATAAAATTGGTTTTACTCACGATACCGACTCTTGTTATTAAACTTCTTTAGGTTGATCCTGCTTCTTTTCAGTTGTGCTGGCTTGATGATGATGATGTGGTGCTCGGCTGTTTGTAGTTCGCAGATATAATAAGCTAAAAACTACAAACAGCGGTCTTCTCAAGCAGGACACTAGCGACTGACTGTCTAAACTTTATTTTATGATATTTAGTGACGAAATTCATTAAATAACGTCCTAAAATCCCACCCTGGCTAGAAAAGGGTGGTAACCTGTAGATAACCCGTCCCGATTAGCCTAAGTTGCAAAAAGTGGACGTTAATAAATAAATAAAATATTTTATGAGTTAGGTTAAGTGGTAACTAGAGGCAACGCGGCCCAGCTGCTACAATCTCACATGGTAAACCTTGGGTGGCGAGTTCGATTCCCGCCTGGGCAACGGGAGTGTATTTAATGACGGACTCACTAAATAAAATCCTTAGTCCCACCCTCGCTAGAAAAGAGTGGTAACCTGTAGATAACCCGCCCTAATTAGCCATAGTAGCAAAAAGTGGACGTTAATAAATAATTTACTTTTTAAATAGGTTTGCTCAAAATAATCTCAGGAATGGAATGATAATTCTTCCATTTCTTTCTATTAGATTACTGTTCCTATCACAGGATGAAAAGTCTGCCCCAAAGGAGCAAAGTAGAGCTTACCAGAATGCTAGTTTTGCTACATAGAAACTATGCATCGTTGCAGGGCTGACAAACAGGTCCACCCAGACATTGGCCGTTAGGAGGCTTTAATACCAATTTGCCATTATTTGTTTTGTCGATTGAGACATGAGAAATGGCAGCTGGCAACTGCCGCCATAAGACAATACAAAGCAGCTGTTTGATTACACAAGGCAAGTGGGTTGCTTCCGCTATTTGAAAATAGTCGGCTGTTGCGGTGGTTATTGAATGCAAGGAGTAGGAGGAGCCCTGCCAAGGAGACGCTGCTTTGTGTGTCTCCAGTCAAGGATTTATGACAATCAAACTAAAAGAATCAGCAGGCATTAAACTCCAAGGTCTCCGCTTTCTCTGCTCTTCAAGGTCGAGGCTCTCTGATCTCCATTCCCAATACTCGTATTTATAAGGCTACTTGGAACAATTTCCCAACGGAAGTTCTTGAAGGAAACTTGGCCATTGATTCAGTTTCATAAGATTTTTTATTACTGTTCTTCTGTAGGTCACTCTTACAATCACAACCGTTTAATCTAATCACTAATTGAACTTCAAAATACGAAATTTTGCCAGGTATATGGCATTTGCCAATTGCGTGTCCAAATGAATTTGTGAACATAAAGTACATCTCATTTGAATAATAAATAGTATAAAAAGTTTTCTTTTACACTTTCTTGGATGACTTTCTAATTTTATCAGTTCTATTTAAAAATAACAATTCCTCTATTTGAATAGTCTATGGAATACGTTTATTCAAACATAGTACTTCCAGGGTGACTTAATACCTTAAAATTTGCATAATTCCGACTTTGCACACAATTTATCAGTGATCGATATAAACCTTATTTGAAAATCCGAAATGCCAGGAGCTTGGGTAAAATTTTGGTCTTGAGTCCAGTACGATTGAAAATTAAAACGTTAATATGATAGACAAGTGACCGACTATATACTCGTAGATGGCATATGCTTTACAGAATCAAATAATCGACAAAAACACATGAAGTATTTATATTCGTAAAATGAGAAAACAAATATGAAAGCTATATGCGACGTTGGGTCTATTATATATACATGCATATAATATATGTATGTGTGTGTGTGTGTGTGTGTGTGTGTGTGTATAAAATACTAACACAATTTTTCGCGGTCTTGGGAGTTCTGCAGTTTATTATTAACACTAAATGCGTGGACGGATTATTGAAGTAGGACCTCATTACTCTTCACATACTAGTTGCAATGAACATCAAATCGGAACTTGATTACTAGTTTACAAATTCTCCAGTAGGTACTTCTGGCAGTTTAAAATATCTGTTTTCTATATTTTCCCAATAATGAATACACAGTTACCCTAGTTTTCGTATAATTAGACGGCTATTTGAGACCCGATTTCATTTTGATGATTTAGTGTGTTTGTGTGTGTGTGTGTGTGTGTGTGTGTGTGTGTGTATGTATGTGTGTGTGTGCGAGTGTCTGTTTGTCGATAGTACGAAAAATTCATAAATAGGTTAAAACGGGCCGCACCGTTGTGAAAATTCCCATTCCTATATGTATAGAAGAAATAAATTTATACATTTATAATCCAGATTTGTTTGGAAGAATCCAACTTAAGCCTTTAACAAATTTACGTTGAAATAGGAAATGTACGATATCGTCCCCTGTTTAGTAGCATATATCAACTTATAAATGTTTAGTTTGGTTAGAAAACTTTATAAATTTTACAACTGCTTAAAAATTTAAATATTCCTTAAAATAGTAAGTTCTAGATATTGATTAGTAGACAGTGATAAGCGTAGAAATTTCTTATATTATACAGGAATATTTATTTTTAATTGTTTCCCTGATTATTGTGTATTTCTTGTAAGACGGGACACTTGTCCAACGGTTAAATCTTTGGATTAAAGTGCTAAATTTGCTAAAGTTGAACTCTGGTAATGCTATTTTCTGTGTTGGATTGATTTAGGATTTCCCCCAAACTTCGTGTGGCAATCGAGTAGCTATTTAAGAAAGAAGTAGCTATCTTTGTGCTGCAATGCCACTACAACACTGACCACGCGTGGCAGCCCATGGCCCTTTTCGAGCCAAAGATTGTGTTCAAGTCCTAAAATATTAATCTGAAGTCGATGATCCCCAAATAAATACAGGATTAAAAAGAGAAAACATGGTACCCTTTTAATCAAGGAGTTGTTTATTCTCTTCTGTGTTTATTTAATTACATCGTCGCTCCCTTGTCCTTTAGCTGATGAGTATATATGTTGCTTCAGAGAAGGTTAACTGGCAATTACATGAATAAATAAGACATAATACATTAGCATGTTTCAACTAAGATTGTATCTGAAGAAGGTTAGCTCGGAAGCATATACCGAGAACCGCGTAGAGGTGTGAAGGTAACCGTCCTCTTGGCCTAGATAATGGCTAGGTTGGGACAGAGGGCGAGATGCATGCCACTACGACCTCTTGGCATATAACGGCGCACAATTGCATTCGCCGACTTCTGCACCTTCTCAACTCTTGCGTAAGCATCTTTCAACAATGGCTAATGCGCACTCTAACAATCATAATGCAAACTACCAACTATTCAACATCCAAACATTTGATTGGTTATCCAGATACAACATTACCTATTGCTCAGTCGTATTTCGTAATGAAAATGAGACAATTTCACAGGAGATACCCATGCTCCCCTGCTTGATGATCGTACCTATAAATGATTTACTCTTCACGGCATATTATTTAAAAGGACTGCCATTTAACAGATGTTTCTTACTAGAATTAATGATGTATTACTGGAAAGAAACATTTCTTCAAAGGAGCGTCAACTTTACTTGATAGATAATAAAATATTCATCGCCCTACTAAGCAAAACTAAGCAGTTTTCAGGTTCCGGAATGACGCCCAGATTATGACATCTCGCTTTCTATACTATTTTTCTCTAATAAGAGACCTATGTATATAAAAAGTGAAATTCAAAATAGACATAACATGTTTAGTGACATTAAGTGATGTAAATCTACATTGATAATATCGTGAACAGAAGTGGGGCGGTTATTTACTGTATGCACAAAAATGTAATAAACAACTCACATGATGTTAGAAGAAAATTTTCACAGAAACTATAATATATATATTAAAGGTTTTTGATTCCTCTAACAGTTACTGTACTATAATGCTTCTGAAGTATCTATGCTAGATAAAATTGTATGCACTAATATTTAGAGTAAAAATGATGAACATTCATTGGTAATAATATAAACCATTGTCAGGAAGCCTAATGTTAAAATTGAAACCAAAGAATCTTAAGGATACCACGCACAAAATTACTCTCTTTAGATAAGTTTTAGTACACGTACCGATTTTGGTTGCCAGTTCACCACCTACAGTCAGTGATTAGGCCCCTCTTGGCGATGAGAAGCTTATTGGGTTGTGAATCACTCATTTTTTATCTGGTCGAAAGGAATGTTAAAACAGATAATTTTATCAAATCATTTTTTTTTTTTAAATTCTTTCTTTTCTCTTTACTTTGTTTAAGGCAGTGATGCACGACATTTAACATGATTCCATTTGAAAATTATAAACGACTTCTTCGGATCAAGGGATGTTATAGAACATAATTTATTGATAACCAAACTTGATACCATGCACATGTTTTGTAGGTTTAATAGATACGGAGGAATTTGCATTTTTTTATTTCTGTCCCTGTCAAACCCCTCCTCCCTTTCTTAGTCGGTATTAATCGAAAAGGGAGGTACTCAAATAGACGGTAAAGTAGTCCTAAATATGAAATCACAACTGTCTAAGTTTAGTCGTTTTTGATTTACGTGAGATACGTGCATACGTGTAAGTCAATATGATAGAAAGCGGATAACTCCGTTGAAATCTCAAAATTGAGAATTTTTACTAACACAATTCTTCCTTCACTTCGTACAAGAAACTAATAAACTCATCATCGCATTAAGACCCCTTATTAAAAATAACTTAATGGAATTTATTTAATTTTCGTTTAAAAGTTTTTTTAGTAAATAATATTCAATATGTCACCTTTCAACTTACGCTCAATAACTATTACATTATGATTTTCTACTGTAGCAAACCGATCTACTGCATAGAAATCCTAGGTTAAGGTCACAAAGCGAGGCCATGCCAACTATACTAGGTGTGGTCTGCATGAGAGTATAATAGCTTTATTATTCGAAGGACAAAATAGAACCAAGAATCATTTTACATTAGGATAAGAGTTTACAAGTACAAAGAAAATCCTACTATAATTCCTTTATAGCAATATCAGCAGTACAATAACTTTCTATAGTAACAACTAAATTTTATAAAGGACTTAAATCAGAAGTAACATTGAAAGATATAGTTCTTTATAGCATCAACAAAGCAGCCACATAATGAGAGTAAATTATTGCAAGACTTTTTATTAATGCAGCTTTATACTACACCATTGGCTCTATGAACAGAAAGTAGTCTTTGATGTTATGGTTTCTTATGGAGCTACAACCAAGACGTTACTTTTAATCCGTAAAATGTCATCAATAGGAAAAACGTTTCTGGACATAAAAATCATTTGAATTATTATAGGTCCTTTTGTTTGTGAGCATCTTGAGAAACTATCTTCAAAAGCTGTGGCTGAAGAAATACTTGATTTGCACTACAGTCCTTGGAGGACCTGGGCCTCTGACTTACGACTGTTGACCATTCCTTGAGATTACTTATAATACGCATGGGAAACATTTTGGAGACATCTATTGACAGTTATGACAATAGTTTTAAATGGCAACTATATATATGCATGCACTGTTTGTTCATGCATCAATAAAATAAAAATTCAAGCATCTCACTGACCCAAGTTAATGAGGCAAATAGAGGTACTTTAAAGTTTTAGTATGAATACTTGTACTAGCTAGCTAATGCATATTGTAAGTAATTACTCACAGCGGTCCCAAGTGTTTCGTCTTATAGAAGTTAGGTACATTTTGCTGATCCCAGTTTTGTTAATAAGCCTCATGATATTAGGCACCTACTTTTCTGTTTACGAGAACAGCGACAATACTTAGCATTTAGATAAAACAAAATATAACTAAAGTTTATCGAAAGCGAAATTATTTAAGTTCACGTCACTTTTTAGAAATTTATTTTATTTTTCTTACTCGACACAAGAAAGATTCCTAGGGAAAATGCGATAAATACAAAATAATTCTCTGTAAAGTGCGCTTCAAAACCTAATGCATTCTAATAGCAGAATATTACTGTCTGGAAATGGACTGTGAGGTTGTAAGAATGGAGTTTTAAGTAATTCAGGTGGACTTTTGATTGGTGCCTAAAGTAGTTTCGACATTATAGAAACAATTACTGCAACCATTTCTTTTTAATGACAATATTTAGCCTTGATGCTTAAAGCTGCGCAGTTTTTAAAATATTTTGCTCTCCAGAATGTTCAGTATTCATTTAAAGTTATGCAAATAATTTTTAATTGACTTCTTAATCGTATATATACGTTTTTCGATACAATGTTATCTAGTAACTTAAGGGTAGCGCATATTTAGCACTATTGTGGAGTTCTAGAGATGATTTTTCTGGGTAATGTAGTCGTTTGAACAGACAGTAAAATTCTGAGTTGGTATTCTCATGATTTCGGCTCTATATGTAGAAAACTATCCCACAACACATTACTTAAACTCTTTAAAGGAGTATTACATAAACTATGACAATTAATCTATGGTAATTGGAGACTGAGTTTCCAAAAGAGTATAAAGTGCCTAAACTAGCTAGTGTTAAAAGTGGCTCAAATGTGAGAACGAAATTGGGACTTCTTGGAAAGAAGGTACAAGTCATAGCCAAGATGCTTTCTTATATCACCACAAAAGGAAGTGGGAACTCTAGAGAAGTACCCCACAAATTAATGCCTCCAATTAAAAGATAACAGGACTAAAATATACAGAATGTAGCATTTGGTCACAACTGCTGAATAGTGAAGTTTACAACGTTTTTCCTTTCAATCCAGAAAATCAATGTTTTTTTTTAAATTTCCCTACAATCTAATAATGAACCAATAAATGTACTATTATTGAACATGCTCCAGATAATGTAATTAGCAATTAAATCAGTGTTTTATACATAAAAATGTGTGTTTCTTTGAGAGATTTACTTTTTTGCCCTTATACCCTTTTCAAAATGCATTCTTCAATTATTTTATTAAGCCGTTTTAATCTGTGAGAATTTTACCATTTTAAAAAAATTAATTGCGTTTTCTGGGGTATTATTATTAAGAAACGAATTTGTGACCAAAACCACAGCAGCAGAAAAGTAATGGTTCTCTGTACGTAGCCAGGCCATCGAATGGCGATTGCTATTATCTGGATAGCATCATACATAAGATAACTTTCTTTTAATTAAATAATAAAAACTTAATCAATGACTACCTATATAAAAGCTTAGGGAGAGTTGTTCAATTTTAGGTTAAGCGACTTGTACTTAAATTCCCTGTAGCTACTCATAAGGCTCCGTATCTCACTATAACTCACAAAATGGAGGATAGCCAAATGCTTAAGAGCTTTTCTTTTCTGGTAGTCCTTGTTCATTCATGCTATTTAAATGTGCCACTAATGTAGATTAATCAGCTGAAGATTTTTTTGCTACTATGTTTTTGTGTCGTTTGAGGGTAAACATATCTCCTAAACTTCCTTAACAATCTTGCAAAGTTATTTTTTAAATGATCCCATTTTGTTCAGTGCCTTTTTGACCTAACGTCTTTTTCACAAGTATAAAATTAGAATTTGGAAACTGTAATTGCTTATCTTGTTAAATAAAGCAATTTCCATCAACAATTATTGCACATGGACATCAATTACCTCTTTCTGATACTCTTGAAGTTACGTGCAACTACAGAACAACCTTGGTGACTAGGCATCTGACCAACACCTTGTGAAGTACCGACCACGACTGTAAAATTTTTATTTTAGTTGCTTCGCTTCTGAGCTATTACAGCTCTGTACGTCATAATGGAATACGTGATTTCAGGTTTGCTGCGAAATTTTTTCTTGTAGTATTCAAGACGAGTTGAAAGCAAACGCTACTATTAATATTTAACACCAGTGTTTAAAAACAAAGTAAACTAATTTCATAGAGTGATGAGCATTCACTAATGATTTTAGACAGAAAGAAAATATCCGTATAAAAGGCTGAACATAAACATAAATACATTTTCTTGTGAAGTAAAAGTTTAAGGGCTCATCAGTACTAAAAAATCCAGATCGTCTCATTTTAATAGCTAATATTCAGCATGCCTCACTCACTGCAATAGATTTCGACCATCTATTTGACAAATAATTGATAAGAGTGATAATACATATGCAATTAAATAGTATTGCAACAATTTTTAGTTTAACTCAAGGGTTTAATAGTAAAATATATTTTATAAACTTAATTTATGCAGGTCTATGTATTGCTTTATTTATTATTACCTTCATTTGATTGAGAAAAGAATGAAATTTATTACTTCCTATTACGTTACCGTTGGAAAACATATTTAACATAAATCATCCACTCCCATGATTCTTATTGACTTTTATGAATTTTTAAACATTTCGTTTTGTCTTTCTCAGTTGAGGCTTTTACAGCCCTTAGATAACAACAGCAAAGCCATTAAAGCGTTTAAAATATTTATTACTAGACGGAATACGAATCATTTAAATGGTTTCCTTCGTATATATATTTCAATGCTCTATTTTAATAAACTAGGGATGTTCTTCGTTAGGCTACTGCTGCAAAGTGAGTCCATTTTAGAAGTCTATCAGCAAGATTGGTTTTCCGAAGCAGCAGACTCTGAAAGTAGACAGAACTGTCGAAACAGGTCACTGATATAAAGGTGTATGTGCTATATGCTGCCTTCGCATCCGTAAAATCTAAATTCATGTTCCGTTGGCTTGATGACATGCACCGAATAGCCAATAGCAGTTGGCCACACGCGAGAGTCATAAAATGCTTCCTTGCGTCCCTGAGTCCTGTTTTAGCTCCGCTACTGCAACAGCTCATCGAATTAAAATTCGAATCACTTTTTGAAAATTATATTGTCCAATAAGTATTTTGGTGTTTAAACGATCGCCGCAGAGACCATTCTGCAAATATATTAAACTTATTTGGAAAATAAGACTAAATGTTTCATTGTTTAGTGTCAGATAATACGTAGACATGCCGAAGTCCTATAAATATGTACAGAAGTTAATAAGCAAAATAGAAATATTTAACTAAGGCTAACCTGTTGGAATTGTGCTGTTGGAAAATGGAGCCTTAACCATAAATCCATAGAGAAGTCGTACATTATGGGAAATTAGACATAATATGAAAATAATGAAACTAGACACGGATAATGGGTCAATGATCATTTATCTCAGGAAGATCTATCGGGAAGATCAAAACTAGATCGAGCTGGATGAGAGTTTACTGCTTCGCGGAAAAGATGTGAATTTAAATTGTGGATAGAGTTTTCCTTATTCATCTGTCTGCAGTAAAATACATTTTCTGAATCATCACCTACCAAAGTTTATTATTCTTGTCCATTATTATTTCGTCACAGGCAATGATGAAAATAACGTCTGTCTTAGAAAAACTGGAATTATTCAAGTTAACAGAGATTTTTAACAAATTTCCCCTTAGGAAATAATAAAATTTTCCTTCGCTCACATAGAAAACAAAATATTTGTGTGGGCGTGCATGCGTGTGTGTGTATTCGCGTGTGTATGTGTGAGTATTTGTATGTTTGTATGTATGCATATATATGTGTGTTTGTATGTTTGTGTGTGTGTGTGTGTGTGTGTGTGTGTGTGTGTGTGTGTGTATGTGTGTATTTGTGTGTATGTAGATATATATATTATATATACACATACAAACATACAAATACTCACACACATACATATATCAATATAGACACACACACAATAACTTGGAGTAATTGAAATTTAGCATCTAAAGGCATCAATATGAAATCTTGTCCCAAGCACAGATCATAACACCATGGAAAATACGGGAACAGAGTATTCCTTAAAGGAAATTCGCTGGAAAAGGAACGACGTACAGATAGTATAGAATTTTCGACTGGCAGGGGTCCTGAATGTTATTTGAACTAATATTCCAATTTCAGTTTAGTTTCCATTGTGTTTTCTATTCCTCTGTTCGTGTGTGTACGAATATAAGCTTTCTTCTATTGTTTTACTACAGTTACTTTGGGATTTACTTTAGGAAATAGGTTTGACGTTTGCCGAGACGGGCTTATTAAACACCTCCAAATCGATGGAGATAGCTATTTATTAAATCAATGTCCACAAATCTACACCTTCAATAAGAACTGTAGAAACAATTATCTTTAAAACTCGAGACTCTATAAATATGGTGGAAGTGGAGTGGCCTTCTATGAGCGCTGAGGTTTCAATCAAATACCTATTGTTAACCAAGGAGGTAGCTATAATAGTTAACCTTGGACGTTATTGGAAATGTATTGTTTACCTAATGTAAAAGTTTTGTTTGAATACATGCATAATTATGTATTTGTTCTGAAAATATACTGTGTCCCTGTTCTGTAGACAACTTTTTCATTCGAATAAATAACGGACTAAATTTAATAATCTCGTTTACTCAAACAGGCGACTGAGTGCCAAATCTTCCTGTTGATTTCTTTTTACAATCCAGGTCCTCGGGTATATACCGCAACTTCATGTTTCTGGTTGACGTTGTGATAGACGAACTGCCAGGTTCCACAGGGATCTCTCCGAGTCTCAGAGGAAACCCTAATATTTCACAATGACCGTGGAAGTCTACAAGTACATTCAAACAATATCATTTAATTATTTTTTATATTACAGTATTGAGTAGAGGGGAGGGGGGTTTCGGGGACTGTAATTAGCCATGCGAGAAAAGGTTTTGGTATACTTCTATGTAAACCTATGGTGGAGGCAATATTACAGCGTGGGCAATATGAATTTCTTTGGTGACGAATTGGCTAAGTAAAATCTTTACTTACCCACCTGACCTCGAAATGGATAGTAGGTAACCATCTGTGTAAGTAGAATATAGTGTATGTTAATTAATTCTTTTACATATATTCATATTTTTTTAAGCCACCAGCATCAGTATATCAACTACATGCGCGCGCGTGAGAACATTATTTTTGTTATCCATGTGGAAAATGTGATGGTGGGCATTAGAAGAGATTTTTCGGAAAAGGCATTAGACACAACGTCTACAGCTTGTTTGGATTTAGTGAAAGCTGCCTTTACAGACAACTTACTAAGTATTCTATATTATTTATTAGCGGGCCCGACAGACGTCCTGCATGATATTTCAAGCGATTAGGATATTAAATTTAATAATATTATGTTTAAAACATCAGCTTCTTTTAATAACACAAAAAACAACATTTGTTATGTGCGCGTTTACCTAAAAACAAATAGAAAATAAAATATCGCGAATTTTTTATTCAGACCTCCCTTATAACCCCCACTCCAGTTCGAACCTAAAAAAATTAATATAGCTTATAATCATTGAAGAATAAATGATAATTCACATACAGAATTTTGTTAAGTTCGATTCAATCGTTAGTGCCCAATAAAATTGTTGGCTCCCATTTTAATTTTGTAGTGTATATCTCGTTTATACTTTGTTATACGACAAAAGTAAATATAAAAAAAGTTACTCTAAGTAACAACATAAACAACTTTTAACCTGTGCATATTTGCCGAAAAACCAAGAGGAAACGAAATATCGCTATTTTTAATTTTAGGCCTCCCTTAAGACCTCCTGCTCCATCTGCCGGGCTTATTTGTAACGCTAAACAGAAAAATTCATTCAAATCGGTCCAGCCGTTGAGGAGGAGTTCAGTGACATACACAAGCACAGTAGAATTATATATATAAAGATAATTAACGGAGGTGGTTAATTTATGAAGTGAGTTAAACTCGCTTTCTTTATGGTTCCTCTACTCCTTATGTCCGTTTGCCCAGAGATCACATAGCATCGTGAGGTAATTGAGTTGCTACTTGAAGAAAGAAGTATTTACCTTTGGTCTGGGATAACACCGAAAAACGTCAAGGAATTCGTTGGTCTGACTACTTGGCCTTTAACCGAAGCCGCGATAATGATTTTCATTTTCATATATAAACATTCCAAGCACTTGAAAACCGTACATTTCTGAATAGCCTGTTCTTGTCACTCGGGCAGTTTAAGATCTATGTTGAACCCTGTGCTATCCTAATCTCTCGTATGAAGTGATAGCATGCTTCATTCTCATGTACTGATATCTCCTTGAAATTTTCATATCTAGTATCACATAAATGTATATGAATTATATTTTATTACCGTTTATTTTAGTAACTTCTATTTTTTAGTAAAAGCTCTGATGATGATCACCTGAGCTTATAAAAACGCTAAACTTTCTAAATTGTTGTAATAGACAGACTTTTCATTTTCCCATGCCCTAATATCCAACGACAGCATATGGACTATTATATTAACAGGAAAAAGTTTAGTAATCAGCCGAAGTTTAACAATGTTTTTCATTTTAATATATCCTTCATGAGTGAAATGCCACGAGTTCTGTTCCTAATAGATGCGATGACATTGGAAAGTGTCTTAACAAGTTCTAGGCGCTCATTGCGTAACAAATCTAGACTCTTCTATAGAGGTTAAGCATCGCAACCCAATTCTTCTTCCTCTTTTATAATTTCTAATTTCACTTTCCTAGTCAGGGTCGTTAGGAACACAAACAAATAGACTCTGCCATCAAGTTCTTTGGCTAGGAATGAGTTTAGAACTTGTATGTGTGAAAATTAATTATTATTATTGGAGATTGACAAGTGTCTTCTGTAAAAAGTAAAAATGAAAAACACTTATATAATTTAAGCGGAGGAACACATGACTCATAATTTAATTTTTTTTAGAGGATAATGGAGAATATGAAGAAATAAATATTCTCTTGATGGAATATAACACATTTAGTCTTCAAATTGATTTCAACTTTGCAATGAGACCCGTTCCAATATATATAATCATATATTCGATGTTAACCGTCGAACTGCCGCAATTTCTCTTTGATCGTTATTAAACTCGGTATTTAAAAATTTGTTATGATATAACATTAAACAGACGAGGTTTGGAAGGAGTAAAATAGGAAATAGGAAATATATAACCAGTCTTATTAAACATTGAATGTTCTAAAACTGTTGTTCTAGACCATTTAATATTAACTTCGTAATCCCTATTTTTTTGTTCCTGTCTTTAGTATAGCCCTGTCCTAAACATCTCGCATTAACAATTTGGCAATATAACAGGAAATGTCTTATGCCAAGCTTAATCACCATGAATTATTCTCGGCTGGGCTTTATTATGTGAGATACATTTGAGATATGACGCCATAAATCAACACTTTATACTCTAGAAGACTCATATAATCGAAACAGACCAGTGTAAAATAAAGTGCATTAATGAGCGAAATCTGAGCTGAAGGTGTTGTGGGGATCAGATGTAGAATGAAATACAAATCATATAAACACCGTTATTACATAAGCGTAGGATGAATAGATGTTATAAAGTATAATTTATTAAAAAAAGGCAACGTACTGAAATTATTATTCCACACATTTTTCCATAATAACCAAGTTATTTGAATTCTTTTTGTATTCAGCCCCTACTAAAACCACACTCCTTCACATACGATTTCCTCTGCATCATTAAACATGTCATGTCTAGCTTAAATTTTCAATTCTTGTTTACATAGATTTCTTATTACGGGAGAAATAAGGCATAGATTTTAAAATAAGGCTATCTGTTTTTTCTAATACTCAGCTTACGAAGTCCCTTCGTGAAGAGATGTTTTCTAACTAAAGTTTTAAGCTATATGTAATAATTACCATATTTACTGAAAACTACAATTATAACAAAACGATTGTTTTGCATGTGTCATTCAATGAGATAAAGAAACTTTTATACCTCCATGCAGAAAGTTGGCAATAGCAGAGCTTACTACAATCACAGCCGAGTGAAACGCCAACAGAAAGCCGTAATTTATTTAAGTCTGGCAGTTTAAAATTTCATATTTTGTTTATATTATTATCATATACAATTTATTATTTTTACATATAGAACATAGTTATAGAAAGTAGGTCGGATAAAAAAAGATCACGGGTTCTTCCAAATACCCCCTTGGCTAAATTCCATCACCGAGAATAATACTATTATATAAGTATTTATTATAATAATTCTTATGTAATAAGTGCATTTCAATTGCATGGGGAAGAAATTATATGACAGGACTTTTGGATATTATTTAACCTTTAATATTACTTTTTATTCAATAAATATGAGAAAAAAATCCATAATTATTTAGAATAAGTACAACTAATTTAAAGATAGTTATGATAAATAAAACCATTACTAATTAAGATACAAATTTATACCATGGCCATGGCATTTCTATCTGCTATTCAGAGATTTGTATAACGCATAAATCATCAGAATTGCTCATCTGATTTTTCACCATAGGAAGAATAAGCGTTCTACGGGTGGTGATGTTGGTATAGTTTTAATTTTGAGTGTCTAACAAGATACGAAATTAACTCGTTTCTTTTTAGTCAATAAACTATTAATCAATATGAATAGTCGATTAATATATAAGTAACCGTGTTATCAATATAAACGAATTTGAATAAGCACAGTAGATACGTATAGGATATAAGAACTTAACTGTAAATAGGATGGGTCGTTCAGAAGAAATTAGGCGAACATGGAACATCCAGCGCAAAAAGGATTAGAAGCAACACCTCAGAATCCTTTGCTCTTATAATTAATTGCAAGTTGAAATAATTACTTAGTGTTTTCATGGAAAACTGAGTTGTAATTGTACGTTAATAGCTTTTGACTTCTGTTTCTGATTACTCCTTTATCATTCTTTATTATTTATGGAAAACCTTATGACAAACCCACAACTGTGGGACTTTCCTCTGCAAGGTTTCTATCTCTTTTCACCAACAAATAACCTTCACCTAATGGATCTAGTTGTACGTGTTTTTGCCAGGTATATAGTAAAGGAATTTGGTCCGTTGCAAGTCACTGTCTTAACGCTCTTGGCATACTTAGAATCATGGTTTCACTCCCAACGTGGGAATAGTAATTAGTGTGAATATGATTCGGTGTCAATGACTTAGTTTCATCAGTCATCTTTGATTAAAGTCTAATGAATTGAAATCTGACTAATGGGTATTACTTCTACTGTAAACATATGGTTATAATAAATATTATGGATTGTACAATAAACCCATAGGTAAGAGAACTATTAGGATTGAATTATTATTGTTATTTAATAATTCAATCCTAATAGTTCTCTTACCTATGGGTTTATTGTTATTTGTCAAGGTCCGCTCTTTGCTACTGTGGATAATTGGGACGGGGTATTTACATATTATCACTCTTTTCTAGCCGGAGAGGAACTAAGGATTTTATTTAGCGAGTTCGTCAGTAAATAAATTCCTCTTGCCCACATGGCTATGGAAGCCATGTCTCTAGGATTGATTTGAATAGTTGATCTTTCAGAAGACCACATGGTTATTAATGTTGGCTACACATCAAATGATCAGGAATTGGATAAGGCGGACTTCTTGAGTGTGGATGGAAATAATCTAGAAGCAATTCGTTTGATAGGTTAGGAGAGTTAGAATCATAGTATCGGGTAGTTTGTTTATTTGAGTATATTCAATAATAATAGTTAGTTATATTTTCCTAAATCCAATTTTGCCACCAGTATCTAGTTATAAATACTATATGGCACCTTTGCTATTAACTTATTTATTCTGTCATCACAGTTCGAGCCAAGAAAATCAATAAACACATTCGACCCCTTATAAACTTCTGAGGCTCCACTTGTCCATTGATTCTATGAATAATTTGTATTTATAAATATACACCCATCCTCATCATAGAAAATACTATTTTAAACTGAGAATTAAATAATGTAAAACTCTTATCGCTGTGTAAATACATTATGGTTGATACTTACATTAGGCCTCGAACCGCTTAACTGCGCCACAAAATAATGAAATACGACATTCAAACTTTGAAAACGTTTTTTTTATTTAAAAAAGATCTTTGTCTCAACAATACATGAAGAGCCTAAGCCTGCCATATGGCTTTGCTGGGTTGTAAGCCAAGCCATTTTCGTCTATATTGTTTGGCACTACAGACCAATGATAGTTTCTTTTTTTATTAAATTTTCCTCATGGTGAGTGGATGTCGGTGAACGGATAGAAGTCCAAACTCAGAAGCTGCTGAGTCAATAACATTTCGAGTGTGATCCCACTTTTCCAGCTTTAACTTGTAACGTCGTGTTTTTGCCACTTTATAGTATGAATGCTTAAAAGTGCAGTTGTCTTTCACTTTTCATCATTTCTTCTCCATTACCTGCAAATACCGTCATTCATAATGTAAATATATATTACCTGATGGTGACAGCGAGAAGGATAATGATGACTCCGACGAACAGCATCGCGATGAGAACACCGCATAACATGTACATTCCCTCGTTCGGGTCATCTGCAAAAAAAATAAATAAAAAGAATTATAAAATGATATAATTTTGGCAATGAAATTCTTCACTTATAGCTCAATATTTGGATTTTAAATTACCTCCCAGTTTGATTTAAATAAATCCTTCATCTAGTGAGAAAAAAATAAAATCTGTCATGACTACAAGTATTGTTGCAACCAATAACTAACAATGCCTTCCGACTTGATTTAATTTACCATTCATATTTCCTAAATCCCATCTGAGAAGTAAATTTACTCAGCAAAGTCTCGTTCACCGCAGGTAAATTCAAACAAATACCTTAGCTTCCACAAAATAATTTACTTAAGACAGAGATCATTCTATAATATTCTCTGTTCTTCAAATATGTGTTGTATCAACCGCCTTGTTGCACTATATTGCATTTCCTATATGACGTCAATTCTGCTAAACTAGAGACATTTTTGGTATGCACCACGCCTTTGATGCCGAAAGAATTGTTCATTATTATGGAAGCACTTGTCGAAGTATTTAAACTACAATCTGCTGAACTTCGAATACGAACTACAATCCTAAACAACGACAGGCGTAAATTTGGTACTCTTTATTCCTTAAGAAGGAACCAAAACTTTACCGCTACTATTCCAGCTAAATTTGGAGTCTGAGCATCTCTTGTACCTAATTTGTTTTTATCCAGTAGAAACTGATAAATACGTACATATTCTTCTGTAGTGCAAAGTTTTTAGAAATTTTCCAAAAGTAGTATTGAAAGAAAAGAAATAATTATATTAAATTATAATGTATTATTATATAAAAAGAACATTGAAATGTCCTGTCGAAGAATCAAAGACATCGTGAAAAAAATGAATAAATTGGTAGAAACTTATATAGAATCATTACAAAAAAAAAAAAAAAATCATTACAGCTGACTGGCAGGATAAAAAGTCCGGTGTTGCGTAATGTAAGCAGATTTCCCAAGTGCTGGAATGACAGGCTGATAATGTCATCTCATATTCGAATTGGTAATTTTCGAGCAACAAGAAGCCTAATAAATATATACACGACTCAAAATATAAGTTAGAGATGAAATGATTAGTGATACATAGAAATGAAGAACAGTGAAAATTCCATGAGTAGGAAAACGTTTTAACTCACGGCTAAAAACACAAATAGTTCGCTCAATATCCTAGAGAAACAGTATACAGAGAAAACAATTAGTAGTATACTATTATCTGCAGATTAATATTATCATTATGATGACGTCACATGAGATGAGTTGGAGGGGGTCTACAGAAGGCGGAAAACTAAGAAATACAAAAATCCTGGTGAACATACAAGAGGGAAAAAAATGCACACAACTACGTTTTTATATGTCATGAGTAGCTGAAATCTCTTGGGTGGTAGGGGGGGGGGGTATGGATAATGTTCTCCCTGTGATGTCTAATAACTGTGGAATTCAGCTGATAAATTACTCATACCTAATTTCCAAACATACGATTTTCAATATATGTATTTACTCCTATTATAATCTGGTCCATGGTAGTAGTCGTACGGTTTTGGTAATCTGAAGATTTATTTCTAGGAAATAAAATTGTTCTCTGGTTATTAGGAAAGTATAAAAAAATATGTGGAATACCACTACTTTATCGGTTTGTCACAAAAAAGAAAAAAGAGAAGTATAGGTTTTCCTGTTACGACTTTTATTTGATTTAGGGTCTTTTTTACCAATGTAATATTTATAATTATCGATAAGCTTCAATAATTGATTTTCTAGCAATGTCATTCAATGCCATAATACCAAACTATCAAATACGCCAATAGTTGCCGCAGCCCTGTTATTTATTAAACTACATGTAATTTATTTATATTGTCTCTTTCTTAAACTATCTTGAATTCAATCAATAAAATAGATTTAAGGAGAAAACTCTGGAAAAGAAAATCATTTAGAAAGGCCTCGGGAAGAGCAATATATTTTTCTACGTCGTGCCCTTCTTGTAGACGTAGTAATAATTTATTACAAAATTTTGACATATTATCTCAGGAGTGACATAATTTTATGTTCAACAATAGCTTTTAGTTTTTACATAGGGAGAATATATTAAATAAAATTACACCACTTAGAAGAAATTCTCTTGTTATCACACTACCGTTACGAGTTTTTGTATAGAAACTGATAGCTGAGAGTCAACTTTAGTAGCGATGGATTACTTTGAATAAGTAATAATTGAAGTATTTTTAGAAAACTGTTGACCATCTCTGACTTAACTTTATATGATGGAGAACTGACGTCAATTCAGCAAATACATCTTCGTTAGTGTTAATAGTGTCAGATTGGAGGCTTTCCATGCACTCCGAACTCTTAAATAATATCAATCAGATGATGGCAAATTTCGCTCGCTAAATGTGTCACTCCTCTTGCGAACTACTAGATCATCCTTCAAAGCCTTAGGCAATTGCAAATTCTTATCTTAATCAATAGCCAGTACAATCCATGACAATCGTTAATAGACTTAAATATTCATGTGTCTTGCGTTCCGTAAAACGTCAAATCTGTTTTATTCGCTATAGATTTGAGAATGTCCATACTTCTTAGTTGGTAGTGGTATAAAGAATACGGTTAGGAAGTATATCGTTCATTTGTTCAATCTAGCAGATTCAGGGCCCAAAAAACAAACCAAGAGAACAGTAGCACTTGTGATGAGACCCCTAGTAAAACCCATTTTGATCCGACGTATGGTAAAGGAGATATTTTGAATTTTCGAAAATCCCACCCCCCCCCTCCCACAGGTCCGATTTCAGCCATTAACGAACTTGATCTGTCTTTTTGCATACAACGACTAAATATCGAGTTTGGTAACGATCAAACAAAAATTGCGACCGCTAGAGCGGTAACAGACAAATATATATATATATATATATATATATATATATATATATATATATAATTTTAAACGGACCTCATTTTAGTCATCTCCTGGTTAGATTCGATGGACATTTGTAGATGATTTTCTAAAATCGCTACATGAGTACGCCCTCAATAGCTGATTTCCATTAGGGGAAATCTGCTAAAAGTTTTATGACCCTTTGTTCCTCTCTCATGATTCTATGGACTTCAATGATAAAGAAGGCAACGGTAAGAGGCGACCATTGATTACATATTTACATGAGGGTTGTAACTGCTCTGGAATAGAAATTCAGGATCTTTTAGTAGATGTCTCTTAAGGGAAATCAGCTATTGTGGTCGTACTCATGACGCGATTTCCGAAACATTTCTTCAAACGTCCATCGATCCTACCCAGAAGATCACGAAAATGAGTCCGTTCAACATTACATATATATTTATGTATATATTGCTAACGCTCTAGCGGTCGCAATTTTTGTTTGATCGTTACCAAACTCGGAATTTAATCTTTTTATGTTAAAAGGAAGATCAAGTTAGAAGTTAGAAATCTGACCAACGGGAGGGGGGGGGTTTAGAGGGGGGATTTTTGAAAATTCGAAATATCTCCGTTACCATACGTCGGATCAAAAAATTGTATAAAACCAATCTTATTGCAAATTACATTTACTATAAATATTGTCCTATACATTTATTCTGTATCTTGAATATTAACCGAGATATTTGCATTTGTATTGTGTGTGTGGTCGGCTAAGTTTCCGCCGAGCGCTAGTGCGGCCGTTTCACTAACTATTCGTCCTTGTGAGAATAGGTTACTACTACTGTTGTTAGTAGGCAGATTTCTCTACTGTAAATCTTCACGTGGGAAATCTGCTTAGTTTTGCAGCCCCTGCGTGACGGACCTTTTTTTATTTTACCTACACCAGTTACTTATTTCTAAAACAGCGATTTACGTTATCGTTAAATTTATAAAAATGATGAACATATGTTTGTAATAATGTATTTAACAGGTTTTAAAAATAAATTTCGTCGTTGCATAGCCATTCGCCCAGGCATAAATCAACAAAATACAATTCCTTAATTTAAGTTTACAATTGCTGAACAATTGTATCTCTTTTATCTTTGTAACAGCCGATTTTTTGCATGCAACTTCTTAGAATGCATCTAAATACTAGACCTCTTTTTTTATGAAATATAATCCTCATGAAGAGTCCTTTTCTACGTTTCCTTAATTTAGACAATAACCCACACCTCTGCAAATCCCTATGTGCTATTTCTACTGATTTAAGGATACGACTAAGTTGTATGAGGTTCATTATTACAAAAAAACTTTCATGCATAAAATTTATAGCTTAGCAACAGTTTGAATAATTTACTTCAACCTAACAACTAATTTCTTTTTAATTTTCATATGATCACTGTTACTTCAAAAAGTAATTTGTGGGGGTAAAGTAAAAAAGACCCAAAATGTACTCTACAGAGACATGCGAATGTCCTTATACTGTTTGACATATTTAACTAAACTTAAGCATTTAAATACAGGACACAAGCCTTTGGACATAACGTTAAAAAAAATAGTCCTCGTTTACAATCGCATACTGTCATACCGGCTAATTATTTGAAATATCATGATGCTAAAGGTCAATGTTGGATATGTCTGGAGTACGAGTGCATTTAAAAAACGTGAACCGGCCTCAATTTTGATTTCAAAGAGCTTCGGTTTTGCAAAGACCTTAGAGCGAATAAAGTGCTGAATAGTTGGTCGTGAAAAGGGTGGGGTGAAATAGGTCACAAAAAGAAGACATCCCCTCCACTATGGTTATTTTTACCGTGGAAGTTGGCGGGAAAGGAGATGTCATACGATGGCAGCAAGAAGATTGATTTGAACGAAGATTACAGCTACACTGGGCCGTGTAAGAAATATACATTTTATAATGATAGTATATTAGCTGGATTTATGTTTTTATATACAGTAGTCTTGCACTTTTCAATGATAACTGCATTGTTAGCGTTTTTAAGAAAAACGATTTTTTTTTTTATGAAAATAGAAATAGTATTTTTTATGAAGTTGGTGAAAATCAGTATCATTTTTAGACTGAAATTAACATACGTTTAATATCTGTGTGAATGCTACCAATGAAATTAACGTTTAACGATCTGAAAATCAATGTTTTAGTGAAAAATAAAATCCAGTTGCAAATTAGCTGACACAACTAAAAAAAAATGTTTGTTATTGATAATTAACCAAATAAAACTGAATAATAAAAAATGTGAAATTGTAGTCACCACAAGTAAAGCACTGGCTATTGAATGATGATGACTAACCCCTCCTAAATGATATGTCTATAGACAAGTTCTGATGAGTTATTTCCGCGATGAAGAAGACCCTATTTCTACGCGATAGAGCAAGGACTAGAAATTGATTTCTTATTCCTTTCTGTATGAGGCTATCAAGCTATAAAATCATCAGGAAGAATGAAGAAAATTTGAACGAGGCCAGATTAATTAATATAGTTAATATAATATTCGATAAGCGGTATTTAGTAACCATCAAACCATCCAAAGAATTATATACATTTCTGTTTTGTATGCAATTGAAAGAACTACATTTGTGATATTTCCAGTGCAAGAGACGTTTGTGGACTAATCGACTAACTTAAGGATAAAAACCTGTATAAAGTGAAAACGTTTGCAAATCGAATTTTAAGGCTATTGGACTCCTGGGTTATTCACCATTAAAAAATTGGAGTCATTAGTGGGTGGAAAAAAACCTGAAATTGTGACTGACCTCAATGAAAACTGAGAAGAGAAAACGCAGCACAAAGGAATGGACAGTTTGTATAAGTGCAGACATTGCAGTGCTGAGGTTGCAGCTCGACACGTGCCATCCAATGCAGGCCAACTACAGGATTTACAATGACCTTCTAGCATTACTGTTTCGTGAAAAAGTCCATCACGCAGGTGCTGCGTAAACTTAGTAGATTTCACACTTGCTGGTATGTCTAACTACTGATTTCAATTCGCCATACATTTTCTATTTTTAAATAAAAATCCAATTTGTAGAAGCAGGCGTTTACGCTATGCTAAAAAGAAAAAAGTACGAAACTCGCTCAATATTTGAGTTACGAAGAAATTTATAGAGCAATAATTGCGGAGTATCAATAGTTTTACAAGATTGGTTCCATAACGCCTTTCGATCCGATTCATAAAAACGGAAATATTTTGAATTTTCGAATTTTCCCTCCCTGTTCCTGGTCCGATTTCATCCATTAACGAAAAAGATCTTTAGGTTGTATGAAACTGGTAAACATCATTCTATTGTATAGATCAAATAAACCGTTTCAAGGTCAGAAATAATATATTAATTGGTGGCATCATTGAATATGTGAGTGTATCAGAGAAAAGATAAGTTGAAAACAATATTCGGTATTGCTTATTCTTAATGACTAAAAGTGGGGATTTACTGAAGGCTGGAAATTAAAATATGCAAATATCTCTGTTAATATTCAAGATAGAGAAAAAATGTATATAACAACAGTTATAGTACATTAAATGTAGAATAGGATGGGTGGTGGAATAATTTAATGACTGCTGTAATATCCTAATATGCTGAGCGGAAGAGGAACCAATTAATTAGAATAAACGAGAAAAGGCCTTACACTCTAGTAATATTTATTACACAAAGTTCAATGTGAAAGGTCCATCATAGTGTAAGATTAAAAAACATAACGTAATAAGAATGTCATCAAAAAAAAAAGGAAGAGTAAATTGAAATACAAAATAACAAACCTAACAAGGGTATAAAATGATATCCTTCTTCTATTATCCGTTTGTTTATAGCTAATAAAGATGCACAAAGTTTTAAAAAAGCTTTAAGGATTAAAAACATTCTATTTCACACACAGATTTTCTGGTTTACACACACACACACACACAAATATCATTGTTTGACTCCAGGTGATCAATTCGAAATATTCTTTGGCAGTGGTCAGAAAAGACGGGCAATGAAACAAAATTCAAAGTGCATAGAAAGACACTTAGACGCTACGAGGAGGTACTCATTCAGTACTAATAGTATACCTATGTGCATTATACCATACGTAAATATAAAAATTATGTATGAACCTTATTTATGTATAACCATTACTGCAGTAATGCTGGAATTGTTGTCAAGTAGGAAACCTAACCATACTTTGGTATAACTTAAAGCACAATAGACCATCTAAATCCCGCCTGAAGAGGGTTTGCTCAGGTAGTCGAGCCCCACCTTAGTCAGGCCGACAGGGGTATAGAAGCAAAAGAAAATAGGGGTCTTTTTGCTTTCCAGGTAGACTCCTATGGGACAGGTCTTTGCAACAAGAAAAGGAACCAAGAGGCGACTCAGCAGCTGAAAAGTTCTTGTAAGAAATAAGATATTAATCAGGACCGATTTTATAAACTTATTCACAACTTTTTAATTATTCAAATTTCATACATTCTATAAATATAATTTAAATATACTATTTTCTTTTATTATTTAATATAAAAACCTAATATTGAGTTCATATCCGATTCAAACAAAGGGAATTTGTTTACTGACAGTCGCTGGCAAGGAAAGGGTGATGACCTGTAGATAACCCGTCCTTCCGAGCATAAAGTAGGCCCTAATACATAACAACATAGACGAAGTCATAAAAAAAATATTTGAATTACCTTTTTAATTATTTTAAGACTAATCGAGACGTTGTATCTGGTTAACAGCAAAACTATTGGTTTTATTTAGTAACTTAATAAATGATTTACGTTCGCCCACATAGGAATCAAACCCATGGCTCAAAGTTAATTCACTAGTGTATAGGTGTATTGCATAGAGAGAACAAGATTCAATAAATTGTATTGGCACATTGCGATTTGGAACAGAGTAGAAGGAGAATTCGAAAATCTTCCCCCAATCCTTTTTATCTCATATTAACCTCTTTTATCATGAACCATTTCTTTCCAAGGTCCAATACCAAATATTGTTATCATTGATCTTTCACTTTCTGAGATACGTGAAAATACAACGCTAGATGACGTCATCAATTAAAATTTAATTTCTTTGCTGGAAAATGTTTATTTAATTTATACCATAATCGATATTTAACTGTTTAACACAACACTAAAGTTCATTCTTATTAATGGATGAAATGAGACCTGGATCATGGGGTAGGGGTGATTAGTTGGGAAAAATTTGGAAATTCAAAACATCTTCGTTATTATGACTCACATAAAAAAATATTATACAACAAATGTTGATAAGCTATTGGTGCTCTACAATTGTTTATCTATACATTTCTTCGTAGCTCAATTATTAAGCGAGTTATTCGTACTTTCTTGTTTCCAGCTTTCAGTAAATCACTTCTATTCATCGGATTTTTACTTAGAAATATAAAAACTATTGTGGGATGAAATAAATTGAGTGTCAAATAACATGGAAAATGTGCTTAGTTTGCGCAGCACATGTGAGACGGATTTTATTTTTAGCCGATTTAAGCGTTAGTTCTCTTTGACTAAATTGTAAAAATTATGAAAAATTATCTTCTAAAAACATCAGTCAAACGTCAGTAAATAGTGTTTTTTCTGAGACGCCTAGAATTGAGGGAGATCATTAATTAAATCATGTTAATGTCTAGGATAAATAGAATAATACAAATCCCGACGTAAAACATGACTATCTTGAGATTTTAATCTCTGTAAAGACAACTAGCAAACTGTTGAATAAATCAAAAAACCTTTAATTATATTGGCAGCTATATTGACCAGTATACAACGAAGCATGTATTCGCGCACTCTAGTACCTAGTACAGTTTCTAATAAAAACCTATTAAGTACATTAGGAAAAAAACAACTATTACAATAACGAAACCAAATAATTGACTAATGAGGGCCATAAAAAAGTTACTCAGTAATAGGCTATATTTTAAAATGTAACTGAATTAATAACGAACAAAATCCATAAAACCAAAATGTTAGTCATTTATTTGGCAATAATACAGTCTGTCACTATCTTCTCTAGCATTTTTCTATCCAACTGACAATAACGGAGAAATTTTGAATTTTCGAATAGAAAACAAAATTATTTGTGTTATCCTATTAACATTTAATGGAAATAAATGGAGTATACCCGTCATATAACTGTTCAAAACTATAATTATAGCTCGCACGAATCACTCACGCGTGAGAAATATGATGCTCATAATTGCAACGTTCATTATACTACTTTAAAATAGCATTAATAAGATGACGTATGAGGCATTATGAGATGACCTATTAATTATTAGGAGTTAGTGAGAATTTCGCTGACTCCCTCCCCTACATCCTACCAGCTTAACTATATCTAAGTGAAATTTTAAATGAATGCCATCTATATAATTACACAATTGACTGCAATTGTCCCTTCTACACAGCCTGGGAACTCACACGGGTGCGAATATTGGGCTTCAATCTAACATCTGCCGCCACAAAGCGTTGCATATTTGTGGAGGACAGAGCTGTGGTTATATATTTAAGTCCTTTATATTAATTCATTTTATGATATATATTAGACGAGCAAACACATCATAAATCCGTAGATTCAACTCGTAAAGAGGTCTACTTATTGCTCTGTGAAGTGGTTGTTAATTCTATAAAAAGAATGCAGTCACTTCGTCATAAATAACCGAACGTGTTTGGTAAAGCTTTATCTGATTAGAGAAAGTATAAATCTTCAATCAATTCTGCAATATTGAAAATGGTAGCGTTTTACAAACAATAATTTAGTGATACTTTCTATCTAGATTACAGAAATAAAACAAAAAAGACCCTTGAAAATGTGAATACACGTTGAAAAGGAGGCTAGTGCCTCCCTACCTAGTGGTAAACCTAGCAAACTTGAACGTTAAGTTTGACATAAGATGTATAGTGACATAATAGCTTTATATGTTCCAGGATGAGTAAGAGATGTAATAAGCAAAATAAAAATAGCACATTTAATATTCGAGTAATAACTAGATGTATTAACAATTAACAATCAATAATTGTATAAACTAACTCAAAATAAATGATCCGTTATAAAATGTTTCGATGTGCCATAGATAAAAATAAAGATATTTGAGAGTTTTCATTAACCCCTTTTATAAACCACACTCTTTTTGGGCCAACTTCAAACATGAACAAACCTGTCCAGATACAGTCGATTGAAATAAAATTAGATGGGTAAGAATAGGATTTAATAAGTCTAAAAAGCCAGAAAGTACGAGAACATTCGAGTTACAGCAAAATAATTCAAACTGCAACTATAGGAAATAACTAGACTAATAAGACTGGTTATGTAACATTTTTTAGATGCGTATAGTGTGATTTTTGTCATTGTATTAGATAGTAGATCATTTTACATTCGAAGACCTTTTCAAAAATTACGTCATTAATACAACCTCAAGTTCCGTGAAGAGAAATCGCCTAAAAGCGCGAATCTAGTAAGTTCGGTTCAATAAAAAGTTCTTCGTGATAGGTTCTGGTCTAGAACGTTCCACAACCACTAATTGTAAGTTCTAAGGAGCTACAGAGAGCACTCATTTAGAAACAGCATTAGCGTAACGTTATTTTGGTGTAATTGGCCATATGTGATTACTATCAGGTGAATTTGCTATAATGCATTGCAGGCTAAAATGATTGCAGATGACGAGCTGCAGTTATGGGATACGTCTGGGCTGCAAATCGATTTCTATGGGACTAGAAACTTCCTGGCGCCTCACGGATAGAAAGCTGCTAAGGTCGATACGGTTGGATATTAAATATATAAATATGCATAATATTCTAGAGATATTATCGAACCATAAAATATATCATCTTGATGAAAGCTGAATCTTTGGTTAGTTATGCTATTTTACGTGCATTCATTATACTGTGCTATAAAGGCACTGGATAGGCATTCACATAAATCTTTACGAAGAGGCTCAATAGGCAGAGAGGGATGTCTCTAGCTCCTTCTTTTTTATAACATAGGACTAATGGATATTGACCAAATTCCCTGTCAAGTGTGATAAAAGGATAACTATCAATTCATTAATAAAAAAAAATTACCCTATCTAGTCCCCTGCGCCCCCTATAAAACAGACACACACATTGAATACCACTATTATCGCCAAATGTACTATTTATGCGACAAAAATAAGATATAATCCTTTTAAAAATAACGCAATTTTTACAGGAAAAGACAACATTGAGCAGGTAATTAAACAATAGCAGCCAATTAGATTAGATAGTAAATTCATATAGTCCATACTTAATATCAAAGAAGTGAACCCAATTAAATTTTCAGTAGCCTCATTCTTTTGGATATCTTCAATACTCAAATGCTGGTCTGGGCACCTAGAGTGCATGTACATATAGAGTGCTATTTCCTACAATCTAG